>CM035152.1:116714020-116997165 GCA_020205615.1 Panax quinquefolius
ACTTATTATGAAAATGACTTGTGTCAAGTAAATGAACTATAATAATTCAACATTTGAAATTAGAATTCAAGAAAGTTTGCATTCATAATATCCAGAATAACAATAATGAAACTTGTTTAACAATAAACAAGTTAGAATGCATCAATAAGTATTGGACTTCAAACTTGTTTGAATAAAATAATGTCATAGCTAGATTGTTCAAATCATGATTAAGAATCTGATAGTTTGTTTAACGAAACTTTAAAGTAAGAACTAGTTCAACATAAATGTAAGGATAAAAGGCTTGCTCAATGTAAAAAGAGAAGTTTAGAAACTTGCTCAATGTAAAAATAGAGTTAGAAAACTTGCCTTGAGCGTAAGCTATAAAATTAAACTCACGATCACCTACACATAATTTTAGAACCACAATACCTATTAGATATGCCAACATATCATAACATGATCATTACCATTTATATTTCAGAAACTCTAAGTGTTCTACTTCGCAACACTTAACTAACGTTCATTGTCCAACTAACTTGCAACATAGCATGTTCTCGACTTACTAAACATTTTTTGCAACTTTGAACTTACTAACCACAATTCACTATATTATGTTATCCTTAACATTACTCATTTAACATGCTAACATAATTTCAGGCCATACCATGATGCTATCCCAAGACCGCGATAATAAATGAAGCTTAGAATCTCAAACTGTAGGTAGGCACAAATTGCGCCATACAAAGGTTTTGGGACTCACAGCGCAAGGCATTTTTTGCTTTGTGCTTGCAAGCTTAGTCACGGCATGCAGTGTTGATTGACGCAGAGAAGCTAATGAGCGATGAGAGCTTTAGCCCAACAAACATAAATTTCACCCACCAAATAGTGAAATTAACACGTAAAATAAATATACCACAATCATAAACATGATTGCTCACATATACAACCAATTGGAACAATTTAACACCAACTAAAGCTATTTTAATTTCTCAAAATTCATGTTTTTCATATAAAACTCCATTTTGATATTCATTCTAGAAATCATCAACGTGATTTCATTACTTGACCAAATTACTCCATTCAAACTACGTTACGTTCAGATCTCAATGAACTACCATATACAAACTTCAATTTACTATTTCTCACACGAATTGGCCACTAAAATTGATACTTTTCATGAACATATGGAAAAATACATATACTATAAAAAATGTCTACTGATATCCGAAATTAACATGCAATTTTGGTTTAAACATAACATATAATCATCATAACTAAGTTACCTCACAACAATTCGGCAAAAACATAATTCACAGAGTATTGCAAACTTTACCGAGATACTCATAAGTAATATCAAAATAGTAAAACATACCTTTTGTTGCTTGACAGAAATTCTTACTAAGCACACTGGAATTGACGTGAAAATTCCTAAACTCCTCTCCAATTCTCTCTCAAGTTCTTAATTTTCTCAACTCTCAATTCTCTGAACTCTAGGTTAGCAAATAGAATGCGTAAACACACTGATAAACAACGCGCACAAATAAAACTGCCAGACCTTAATACGCCAACTTAATAAAATGGCAGTTACAAAACAAACACTCAAATTATAAATATATTCTATTTATTATTCTATTTATTTTATTTATTTTATTAAATTTCAAAACTAGAAATTCAAAAGCCTAAGGCTTGTTTGGCAAATCATTTAAAATTAAAGAGTTAAAATACTTAAGCCTTGTTTGACAAAAATTAATTTAAACCCTTTTTAATTTATTTTAATAAACACTTTAGTTTATAAACTATAATCACATATTATTTTCATATCCAATATTAACCCATTAAATTAATCACATACTATATTTTAATTAAATATAGCCATTTAGCAAATATCACCAATTTATAATTTTCATTATAACTTTATTTAATAATTTAACACCATCAAAATTATTAAATCAACACAACCACATAACACATCATGCTATAATACAAACCTCTAAATTATAAATTAATTTAATTTAGAAAATTCTCTAATCATTTAGATTCATCAACCATCACATCAATAAAATATTTATTTACAATAAACACCTCAAATAATATTTATATAACTTCGATAAATATTTAAATTACACTTTGAAATTTCGGATCGTTACAGATTCTATTTAATTTATGTGGACTATAATAAGTAAAGGATTGTATTAATTTTGGACCTTTAAATTAATTGGGTCTATTTTATATTTGTGTAATTTTAAATCTTAATAAAATTAAAAGAATTAATAAAATATATTAATTAATAATTAAATAATTAAAACCTAGCTATACCTTATTAAGTCTGATGAAATAAATCGTGGGTATAGAACTGAAAAGAAAAGGAGGCGGCGGCAAGAGAGATCAGAAGGGAAGAAACTAAAGCAAGTATCCTTTCTTCTTTTTATTGGGTTGTGGGTATAAATTAAAGGCAAGTAATTTTTACAATATGTGATAGTACTATGAATATGATTTGTTTATTCCCTAGAAATATATTACTTTGATTGGACATACCATTCTAATTGAACGACTGATAAGAGTCTGAGCATAGATACATGTGAATATGTATGTTACCTGTTGCAATTCCTTGACACACACACACACACACACACATACACACACCACACACACACACACACACACACATATATATATAATGTAAGCCTGTGATTTCATAATAATTATATATATATATATATATATATACATATATATACCTAATTCATTATATATATATATATATATCTTTGTAGTTTCGTTATATATATATTTAAAAGATTTACAAAAAATTAATAGGGGGAAGTAATAAATAATATTATAATATTGTTATTACAATTAAAATATATCTTTTGATTACAAACTGAATATAGTATATTAAAAATTATTGAATGTATGAAAATATAATTTGTATGAGTTCATAATTTAATTATATGTATTATATTTTATTTTGATAATTAGATCGGATTGAGGGAGTTTAGCGGGTGATATTTAGATTCAAAGAATTATTTTGGTACTACATTAAGGTACGAATTTTGTACTTTTTCAGCGATACTCCTTTAAAATTAGTTCGTTCGTTTTGTTACTGATTTAGAAATTTGGTATTGCCTCATTAGGATTATTCCTTCTTGTCAAAATTATTAAAATAGTTTCGTTTTGGCGTTGATATTAGAATTTGTTTTTGTACTCTTTGAACTAGTTAATCGTATCAATAAGTTTTGGAGACTTTATTAGTTTATATTATTCTCCGTATATTTTTCGTTCATATTCAGGAGATTGTTTTAATCATTGATATTTTGTGAAAATTAAGAATGTTTCTTAATTGATAAATTCGATTTCATTTGAAGATGATCATGTAAGCCTTGTGATTTGAACCCCTTTTGGCTTATATTTTGTAGTTTGATCCTTAGGGTATACTTAAGCTAACCACCTGTGGGGGTACCACAGGCATGTCCTCTTGACACAAGGGCATGACACCTTCCGTGCCGGTGTGATCAGTCCACGACGTATCCTTTTGTATGCTCTAGGTATGAGATTTTGCCATTTGATATATTTGTTCAGAATACGTATGGGTCGACCCAGTATTTGATTTGATTTGATTTATTTGGCGGATTAGTGACGTATGTGTCGTGCGTACTATCCGATTTGATTTGTATACATCATGATACCGATGTATTTGTTAGCCTTTGGCTATTGTATTTGGGCTTAGTATGAAGTTGTCACCTTACAACCATTTGATTCAGCCTTATTTGTTTGGGATTCTTTTGGCTATAATTGTTCGATTGACAGTGTTAATCATTTGTAAATGGACTCACAAATTTTGATCTATTCTTAATTCATTTGTATTTCACATGTGTTCATTCATTCGACTCTTTTAGATTCATTACTTATTGTGATATATTTATTCATCTTCATATCTGTACTGGGGATTTGGCTCACGCTGTGTTATTTTCCAGCAGGTAATTAGGGGTGATCAGGATTTGTGGGATGAGAGCTACCTTTGATCCAAATGAGTAGATTAGCTTTTGAGATTTTTATTAGACTTGGTTATTCTAATATTCTGTATATGGATGTCTGGGCCATTTTGGCATTTATTTTTTTAATAGTAGAGACTATGTAAATGTGAAGTTCCTTCTATCTAAGTTGGAGTATGTGACATTTGGTATTCATTTTTATTGGAGATATTTTGAGATTTATTAGAGGTTTGTATTTATTATGTTTGTGCGTGACATCCCTTTTTTCCTTTTGGGAAAGGGGGTGTTACAGAGTTGGTATCAAAGCTTAGGTTATGATCTTGTAGATTTCCCTTTAGGCTTGACCTGTAAGTTATGGGTAGACCATTGGGTAGTTATAAGATTTTATTATAGAGTTGTATTGCGTTTGATTTTAGTTCTGCAAAAATTTGGCCTTGATTATTTGTTTTGATCTATTTGTTCTCGTTTGTTTGATTTTGTTTCATAGATGGCTCGTAGGTCTTTAAGAATTGTTGGGAGATAGGGTAATAATGGTAAGAGGGGTCAGAGGCAGCCCCAAGTTGAGGTTGTTAACCAGGGTAGAAATGATGGGGCTCAGGGTAATGTAACAATAACCCCGGCTATGGTAGCAGCAATGGGGAATGAGGCAGTTACACAGGTCGTGGCACAGGCTATGCAAGGTATTCCGTAGATGCAAGGAAATCATAATGCAAATGGCATGGGGGAAGATGTAGAGATACCACAACATGAGCAGGATGTTCCTCTTGAGGATCAAGTGGGTCAGCCAGTGCAGCCGTTATATGTGTTGTTGAAGAGGTTCATTAAGCAAAAGCCCAAGTCTTTTCATTTTTCTCCGACTCCAATTGATGCGGAGAACTAGATCGCCCACTTGGAGAAGATTTTTTATGTGATTGGGTGTTCAGAAAATTAGAAGGTGAGATTAGCAGTTTATAAGCTAGAGGATGATGCTCAGCAATGGTGGAAATCGCTGAAGGCTACACATGGAGATGGATTTATGGATGGACTCATATGAAGCGGTTTTTGTGACCTCTTCTATCAGTGGTATTTCCCAAACGCTGATAGGGATGCATACATCAAGGAATTTGTGTCTATTCGATAGAAGGAAGAGGAGACTATTACTGACTTCATAGTGAGGTTTGCTAGATTGGCTAGTTTTGCGAGTTCAATAGCTGGGACAGCTGCACAACAGGAAGAAAAGTTCAAATGGGCCTTAAAATATGAGTATAAGAGATCGATCATCCACACCATATTTACAGATGTATCACAGGTGGCTAATGCAGCTAAGAGTGTGGAAATGGAACACAAGGACTTTCGAGCTTCCAAATCAGAAGGGAGTCGAAAGAGAGATAGAGATGACCGTGAGGAAAGGAATGGGGCGATTTGGCGTAAATCGAATAGAAAGGCAAAACAATTGGAATGAGCCTCCATCGGTCGGTGATTTAATCCTCGAAGGATTTTGCTTACCCAATGTAATGAGGTGGTCGTGGAGGTCAAAGAAGCGAGGTCGATGGGTGTCAAGGCGATGATCAAAATAGGGGATTTCAAATGAAATGGGTTTCAAAAAAATCGAAATTAGGGTCAGCATCGCCAACAAGGTCAAATTCAAGGGCAGTATCCAGGACCGGTAGGTGGGGGAAATCCAAATCTTTTGCCACTTCCACCTGGTCCATGTGCTACTTATAGTGGGTATCATACTAGTAGGGCGTGCTATAAAGAGACAGGGGCTTATTTCTTATATGGATAAATGGGACATAAAGCAAGGGACTGCCCAATTCAACGTGGTAATGGGGGAGGCGGTAATGTTGGTAATGGTGGTCAGCGCAACACCGGTGGGAGAGTATTTGCATTGACAGCTAATCAGGCGACCCAAGCACCAGGTACTATTTCAGGCATCCTTCTTATAGGAAATTGTGAGGCATCAGTTTTGTTTGACACTGGATCTACACACTCTATTGTTTCACTTTCATTTGTTTATCATCTTGGAGTGTCTTCTCATATATTAGATCCTCATTTATCTATTGCTACCCCGATGGGGAATGCTGTGATTATTTTTGAGCAATTTTGTGAGTGTCATTTGAAGTTAGGGAGGAGGGTGTACATAGCTAACTTACTTTCGATGGTTATGCATGATTTCGATATCACCTTGAGTATGGATTGGCTGAGTAAGCATCGAGCCACTATTGATTGTCAGGCGAGGAAGGTTATTTTTGGAACCTTAGAGGCTCCAGAATTTAAGTTTCAATGTTCAAAGCCGAATGGTGTTGTAAAGTTGATCTCAACTTTGAAGGCAAGCAAAATGATTGCTAAGGGACGTGATTATTATTTGGCTTATGTGAATGATACCTCGAGGGATGAGCCACAACTTGATGATTATCCAGTTGTGCGAGAATTTCCTGAGGTATTTCCTAGAGATCTGCCAGATTGCCACCTTGAGGAAGTTGAGTTTACTTTTGAGCTCATTCCAAAGCGGAACCTATCTCTAAGGCACCCTATAGGATGGCTCCATTAGAGTTCTGAGAGTTGAAGGAACAATTGCAGGAGTTGTTAGATCGTGTATTCATTAGACCGAGTGTATCGCCATGGGGTGCTCCAGTATTATTTGTGAAGTAGAAGGACGGATCTATGAGACTGTGTATAGATTATAAGGAGCTAAATCGGATCACTATCATGAATAGATATCCATTACCACAGATAGATGACCTTTTTGATCAGATCCAAGGGGCAAAGTTCTTCTCAAAGATAGATTTAAGGTTGGGGTACCATCAGTTGAGGGTGAGGGAAGAGGACATTCCAAAGATAGCTTTTCATACTCGGTATGGGCACTATGAGTTTTTAGTGATGTCATTTGGGTTGACTAATGCTCCGAAAGTGTTTATGGATATGATGAATCGGGTTTTTAGCGAGTATTTGGACCAATTTGTCATTGTCTTCATTGATGACATTTTGGTGTATTCCAAGTCTAAGGAGGAGCATGAAGAGCATCTTCGTACTATTTTGGGGGTTCTGTAGAAGAATAAGTTATATGCTAAGTTCTCCAAATGCCAGTTTTGGTTAGAATAGGTAGCATTTTTGGGATATGTCGTGTCTGCTAAAGGTATTAAGGTGGATCCTGCGAAGGTTGAGGCTATCATTAATTGGCCAAGGCGTACCACCGTAACTGAAGTAAGGAGTTTCTTAGGTTTGGTGGGGTACTATAGGCGATTTGTGGAAGGTTTCTCTTTGTTAGCTTAGCCATTAATTCAGTTGATGAAGAAGGGCATAAAGTTTGTGTGGAATGAGGAACGTGAGAAAAGTTTTGAGGAGCTTAAGAAGAGGCTTGTGTCGGCTCTAGTGCTTACATTACCATCAGGGACAGGAGGTTATCAGATTTATAGTGATGCTTCCAAGAAGGGATTAAGGTGTGTTTTGATGCAAAATGGTAAGGTAATTGCTTATGCTTCCAGACAACTTAAACCTTTTGAGGTGAATTACCCTACCCACGACTTGGAGTTAGCAGCAGTTATTTTTGCCCTAAAGATTTGGAGGCACTATCTATATGGAGAGACTTGTGACATTTTCACCGACCACAAGAGCCTTAAATACATTTTTACTCAGAAGGAGCTTAACATGAGGAAGAGGCATTGGTTGGAGCTTCTCAAGGATTATGATGATAGGATTCAGTATCACCCCAGTAAGGCTAATGTGGTTGCAGATGCTCTTAGCCGGAAGAGTTCAGGAGGTGTAGCTACCTTGGTTACACAACCTTAACTTCTCTTGGATATAGAGCGTGTGGGTTTGGAGCTATATGCTAGAGGTTCTGATGGGTTGGTAGCAGGTATGAGGGTGGAACCTTCTCATATTTTGCATATCAAAGAAGCCCAAAAGGAGGATGGCGAGTTGGGCTATAGCACAGAATATGGATGAGGGTAGGCAGCCAGAGTTTTGCATTGATGAGCAAGGTGTGATATGGTTTGGTAAAAGGTTATGTGTTCCAGTGGATCCAATGATTCATGAGGTAGTGTTGACTGAAGCTCATAGTTTGCCATTTTCTATTCATCCGGGGTCTACAAAGATGTATAAGGATCTGAAAGAGAATTTCTGGTGGGGTGCAATGAAAAGAGATGTAGCTGAATTTGTGAGTAAATGTCTTACTTGTCAGCAAGTAAAAATTGAGCATCATCGGCCTGGTGGTTTGTTGCAATAATTAGAGATTCCTGTGTGGAAATGGGATGACATTTTGATGAACTTTGTGACTGGTTTACCGAGGACTCTTAAAAAGAATGATGCTATTTGGGTGGTAGTGGATCGTTTGACCAAATCGGCTCATTTTCTAGCTATTCGTGAGGATTTTTTGGTAAATAAGTTAGAAGATATTTTTTAACATGAAATTGTTAGGCTTCATGGGACACCGGTTTCTATTGTTTCATATTGGGATCCGCAGTTTACTTCTCAATTTTGGAAAGGATTTCAACAAGCTTGGGGAACGCGACTCAACTATAGTATGACTTTTCACCCGCAAACAGATGGACAATCAAAGAGAACTATTCAGACGTTAGAAGACATGTTGTGATCATGTGCTTTAGAATGGACAGGAAACTGGGATGATTATTTGAGTTTGGTGGAGTTCGCATGTAATAACAGTTGGCAAGCTTGTATTGATATGGCTCCTTTTGAAGCATTATATGGTAAGAAGTGTTGGGCTTCAACTTGTTGGGATGAGGTTGGAGAAAGGATAATAGAAGGACCTGATTTGGTTAGGATTATTACGAAGAAGGTAATAGTTGCTAAAGAAAAATTGAAAGAAGCTCGATCGCGGCAAAAAGGTTATTCTGATATTCATAGGAGGGCTCTTGAATTCACACCTGGTGAACACGTGTTTTTGAAAGTTTCTCCATGGAAAGGTGTTCGAAGGTTTGGCTTGAAAGGAAAGCTTAGTCCGCATTTCATTAGCCCTTTTGAAGTCCTTGAGAGAGTTGGGGAAGTGGCATATCAGGTGGCTTTACCTCCACATTTATCTCATGTGCATAATATCTTTCATGTTTCGATATTAAGGAAATATAACTATCATCCGCTTCATTGTTGTGCAATACCCGTTACATAAGATTCAAGAAGATCTTACTTGTGAGGAAGAAGCCGAGGGGATTCTAGATCGTCAAGAAAGAATTATGAGAAGAAAGACAATTCCTTTTGTTAAAGTCTTGTGGAAAAACCATTCGGAACTTGGGAGATGGAGGAGTCTATTCGGGCGGAATATTCGCATCTTTTCGATAATTAGGTAAGCTCGATTCTTTTGATTCAGGGGACGGAATCCTTTTTAAGGGAAAGGTGATGTAATACCCAAAAAAAAGAGTATTTAAGTAAGCTTTAAAATAGTTAATTGGGCTTTCCTTATGTTTGGGTCAGATTCTATTTAATTTATGTGGGCTATAACAAGTAAAGGATTGCATTAATTTTGGACCTTTAAATTAATTGGGTCTAATTTATATTTGTGTAATTTTAAATCTTAATAAAATTAAAAGAATTAATAAAATATGTTAATTAATAATTAAATAATTAAAACCTAGCTATACCTTATTAAGTCTGATGAAATAAATCGTGGGTATAGAACTGAAAAGAAAAGGAGGTGGCGGCAAGGGAGATCAGAAGGGAAGAAACTAAAGCATGTGTCCTTTCTTCTTTTTATTGGGTTATGGGTATAAATTAAAGGCAAATAATTTTTATAATATGTGATAGTACTATGAATATGATTTGTTTATTCCCTAGAAATATATTACTTTGATTGGACATACCATTCTAATTGAATGACTGATGAGAGTCTGAGCATAGATATGTGTGAATATGTATAATACCTGCTGCAATTCGTTGACACATACACACAGAGATATATATATATATATATATATATATATAAGATTTACAGAAATTTAATAGGGGAAAGTGATAAATAATAATATAATATTGTTATTACAATTAAAATATATCTTTTGATTACAAATTGAATATAGTATATTAAAAATTATTGAATGTATGAAAATATAATTTATATGAGTTCATAATTTAATTATATGTATTATATTTTATTTTGATAATTAGATCGGATTGAGGGAGTTTAGCGGGTGATATTTGGATTCGACAAATTATTTTGATACTACATTAAGGTACGGATTCCGTACTTTTTTAGCGATACTCCTTTAAAATTAATTCGTTCGTTTTGTTACTCATTTAGAAATTTGGTATTGCCTCATTAGGATTATTCCTTCTTGTAAAAATTATTGAGATAGTTTTGTTTTGGCGTTGATATTAGAATTCGTTTTTGTACTCTTTGAACTAGTTAATCGTGTCAATAAGTTTTGGAGACTTTATTCGTTTATATTATTCTCCGTATATTTTTCGTTCATATCCAAGAGATTGTTTTGATCATTGATATTTTGTGAAAATTAAGAATGTTCGTAATTGATAAATTTAATTTCATTTGAAGATGATCATGTAAGCCTTGTGATTTGAACCTCTTTTGGCTTATATTTTGTAGTTTGATCCATAGGGTATACTTGAGCTAACCACCTGTGGGGGTACCACGGGCATGTCCTCTTGACACAAGGGCATGACACCTTCCGTGGCGGTGTGATCAGTCCACGACATATCCTTTTGTATGCTCTAGGTATGAGCTTTGGCCATTTGATATATTTATTCAGGATACGTATGGGTCGACCGAGTATTTGATTTGATTTAATTTATTTGGCGGATTAGTGACGTATGTGTCGTGCGTACTATCCGATTTGATTTGCATACATCATGATACCGATGTATTTGTTAGCCTTTGGCTATTTGTATTTGAGCTTAGTATGAAGTTGTCACCTTACAACCATTTGATTCAGCCTTATTTGTTTGGGATTCTTTTGGCTATAATTATTCAATTGACAATGTTAATTATTTATAAATGGACTCACAAATTTTGATCTATTCGTAATTCGTTTATATTTCACATGTGTTCATTCATTTGACTCTTTTAGATTCATTACTTATTGTGATATATTTATTCATCTTCATATCCGTACTGGGCATTTGGCTCGCATTTGTGTTCTTTTTTTAATGAGTAATCGGGGTGATCAGGATTTGTGGGATGAGAGCTACCTTTGATCCAAATGAGTAGATTAGCTTTTGAGATTTTTATTAGACTTGGTTTTCCTAATATTCTGTATATGGATGTCTGGGCCATTTTGGCATTTATTTTTTTAATAGTAGAGACTATGTAAATGTGGAGTTCCTTCTATCTAAGTTGGAGTATGTGACATTTGGTATTCAATTTTATTGGAGATATTTTGAGATTTATTAGAGGTTTGTATTTATTATGTTTATGCATGACATCCCTTTTTCCTTATGGGAAAGGGGGTGTTACAAATGACCTAGACATTTTATTTGTAAATGCCAAAAAGTTATCATGCATGGAGACTACTTTCCTCTCCAGTCTCCTTAGCCTGTGGTCATCATTCTCTGAAATGGCATGGGGTGAAGCAGCTGCCTCAGTCGATTGTGGAGACAGAACCGATGATGGAGCTGGAGAGATGAATCATTTTCCCCTTGTTTGTGGTGTGCCTCCTGCCCAATCCTCAAACTTCGCGATAGTGGCATGAGTAATGTCTTGGCTCAGATACTGTATTTGCTCATCGTCCCAAGTAACTCCCGCTCTTGCACAGAGATGGGCTACAACTGAAGCGTGTGGGATGCTGCGTGTGGTGCTCCACCTCATATAACGGAGCATGTTTTGGTTAAGGAGGTGACCCACATCTATGTATTTGCCCGTGATGATTCCCTAAAATATGATTGCTCGCTCAGATGGAATGTCATGTTGGTGCGAAGATGGCAGTAGCTTGGCACATATAAATAGATTCCATGCCTTTACATAGCAATTAAGCGCTGAACTTGGGAAATTTATGGGCTGACTCGTGCCTTGTTTATAGTTCCATCGAGTACCAAGCACACACAAGTCTGTAATAACTCTATCTAAACCAGTCTCAAACCTAGCAGCCTCCACCCAATTAGTGCGACCAGCCGGCGGGTCGGGCAAATTGAAGACCCCCCTAATTGTCTGTGGGCGATAGTCCACTTGCACGCCTCTGTCAAACGACAACCCACTCATTGTTTCCTTAGCATTGGCGTAGAACTCCCGTATAATAGCCATGGGAGCAGGCATCGGACTGGATACAACTCCCACCCAGCCTCTCTCTCGTATCATTTCCAAAAGTTTTCCATCTTGTTTCCCGGGATTAAATCCTCGTTCCTTCACAAACGTTTTGGCCACAATCCTGTAGTAGTCCACCTGAGCCTCTAAGCTAACAAACTTGGTGAGGTCCAAGATGTCTTCATCTTGACTGCTTGAAGAGGAGGACTCAAGGGTGCGGGAACGTGCGCATTTAAGACCCACGGAGATTGATGAAGAAAAGCCCTAACTGAAATAAGAAGAAGAGAATTTGACTAAGAAGAATAATCTCTGTATATGCGAAAAAGAAAACCCCCAAACTTGTCGCTCTCAACTACTTTGACAAACCCTAAGTATTTGAATGGGTGATATGTAGAAGAGGTTGAGTGTGGGAAAGAAAACCGAAGGAGTAGGAATCGTGGTGGGGTTAGGAGTTTTTGAATGGAAACCGTTTGGATAATGAGAAGGGGTAGAGCTTCAATTTTGAAAGAGAAGTGGGAAGGCACACATCTGAAAAGTTATAACTGATATGAAAAATGAAGACGTGAGTCATGATTTAAATTACTTAAATCTACCTGGGACCGGACTCGGGTGCGGCCGCACTAAGTATGTTCTTTAGTGTGGTACGGGCGCGCTGGGCATGGCGCGGACGCTCTGAGATTAGGCTTGATGTGGGCGCAGTGATTTGAGGGTTGAGAGCTCGAAGTCCCAAGACGGCACGCCCAACTTTCAGTACTACCTAGCTGCATGCCGCCTCGCTCCCCAAATGAGGCGATTTGCACATAAAAAAGCAACCAACAACAACTTTCTACTAGAAATCAAACCTACATACCAAGCATTCACAAAAATGAGATATACTAATTCCCAAATCAAAATTAGCACTGAATAACATGTATGAATGATTGTATATCCAAAAATGCTCTATATGTTATTCCTATTAAAAATGATATGTGCATTCAGCTCTATCAAAATTTGTGTCAAAAATTTTATAATCAGAAAAATTAAACATGGGGGGGAGAAATAGACATGATTTACAAAGAATTAAACATGAGGAGAGAAGAGAGATAATGGGGTGCCTCCCATTGAGCGCTAGTTTTTAGTCTGGTAGCTCAACTATCTCTGCTCTTATTAAGTTGTAGGAAGAATTGAGGCGACATTCTGCCTGTCAACCTCACCACCATAGTAATGCTTAAGCCTCTGTCCATGAACCTTGAAGGGCTTGTCTGGAAACTTGTCAAAAATTTCTATCGCACCATGTGGATATACAGTCTTCACAGTGAAAGGCCCTGACCACCTTGACTATAGCTTCCCTGGGAAGAGTTTAATTCTGGAATTAAATAACAACACTCTTTGCCCTGGCTCAAACACCCTTTCCATAATCTTGAGGTCATGCCATCTTTTCACCTTTTCCTTGTACAATGTTGAATTTTCATAGGCTTGCAATCTAAATTCATCCAACTCATTAAGTTGGAGTAGGCGTTTCTCTCCTGCAACCTTCAAGTCAAAATTTAGCTTCCTTATTGCCCAATAGGCCTTGTGTTCGAGCTCCATGGGAAGGTGACAAGCCTTTCCATACATAAGCTAAAATGATGACATACCCAACGGTGTTTTATAAGCAGTCCTATAAGCCCATTCCACATCATCCAGCTTCAGCGACCAGTCCTTCCACGTGGGATTCATAATCTTTTCCAGTTTTTTCTTCACCTCATGATTTGATACTTCTTCTTGGCCATTATTCTGGGGGTAGTAAGATGTAGTAATTTGATGATTAACCCAATATTTGGCCAACAGTGCTGTGAACTGGTAATTACAAAAATGGCTTCCTTCATCACTAATGATTGCCTTAGGAGTCCCAAACCTCGTGAAAATGCTCTTTTGAAGAAACCTTAGAACCACCTTAGCATAATTCATTGGTAGAGCTGCCACTTCCACCCACTTGGATACGTTGTCGACTGCAAGTAAAATGTACAAGTTCCCACATAATGAAACGAAGGGCCCCATGAAGTCTATCCCCCAAGCATCAAAGATCTCCACCTCAATGATTGTATTCAAGGGCATTTCATTACGCTTAGATATGTTCCCCACCCTCTGACATCTGTCACATTTCTGAACAAAGTTGTAAGCATCTTTGAAAATAGTAGGCCAATAAAAACCTTCTTGCAAAACTCTGGCCTCTGTCCTTTCACCTCTATAATGACCTCTATACACTGATGCGTGGCAATCCTGTAATATACCCTCTATCTCGCTATATGGAATGCACCTTCTTATCATTTGATTAGCACACTACTTGAACAAGTACGGCTCATCCCAAATAAACCATTTTACATCGTGTAGAAACTTCTTCTTTATATGCCTAGTCAAGTCAGAAGGGATTATCTTGCTTACTAGGAAGTTTGCATAATCTACAAACCATGGCACTTCGCCTTTCCCGACAAACAATTGCTCATCTGGGAAGGACTCATTAATCATAACTTTGTCATTTACATCCCTTCCTGGATTTTCCAATCATGATAAGTGGTCAGCCACTCGATTCTCAGTCCCTTTTCTGTCCTTGATTTCTAAGTCAAATTCATGCAAAAGAAGTATCCACCTGGTCAGACAAGGTTTAGCATCTTTCTTTGCTACGAAGTATCGGATCGTTGCATAGCTTGTATACATAATCACTCTAGTCCCAATCAAAAAAGCTTAAAACTTATCGAATGCATACACCACTGCTAGAAGCTTTTTTTCTGTGGTAGAGTAGCTCAATTGGGCATCAGTAAGGGTCTTGCTGTCATAGTAGATGAAATGGAAAACCTTTTCCCTACGCTGGCCCAAAACATCTCCCACAGCAAAGTCACTTGGATCACAAATCAACTCAAAAGGTAGGTCCCAATCTGGTGCTGTAATCACAGGTGTCGTAGTCAACTTCTTCTTTAAATGTTCAAATGCAGTCAGGCATTCTTCATCAAATTTAAACTAGACATCCTTTTCTAATAAACTGCAAAGTGGCTTTGTTATCTTCGAGAAGTCTTTTATAAACCTACGGTAGAAGCCTGCATGTCCCAAAAAACTACGAAATCCTTTAACAGAAGTAGGTGGAGGTAAATTCTCAATAGTCTCTAATTTAGCTCGATCCACCTCTAATCCTTTCTTTGAAACCTTATGTCCCAGTATTATACCTTCTTGTACCATAAAATGGCACTTCTCCCAATTTAGAACAAAATTTGTCTCAACACATCTTTTTAACACCATCACCAAAATTTCCAAACACAGGTCAAATGAATCTCCAAAAATAGAGAAGTCATCCATGAAGACTTCAACATTGTACTCAACCATATCCAAAAAAAATAGCCATCATACACCTCTGAAATGTGGTCGGGGCATTGCACAACCCAAAAGACATCATTCTAAACGCAAATGTTCCATAAAGACAAGTAAAGGTAGTTTTTTCCTGGTCTTCTGGAGCTATCACAATCTGATTGTATCCTAAGTACCCATCCAGAAGGTAATAATATTCATGGCTTGCTAGCCTATCCAACATCTGATCAATGAATGAGAGGGGAAAATGGTCTTTCCTTATAGCCTTATTCAGCCTGTGGTAGTCCATGCAGACTCTCCACCCCTTCACTGTCCTGGTAGGTATTAGCTCGTTGTTCTTATTTGATACCACTGTCATACCCCTTTTCTTCGGCACACACTGCATTGGGCTCACCCTAGAGCTGTCTGAGATCGGATATATAATCCCTGCATCTAACCACTTTAGAACCTCTTTCTTAACCACTTCCATCATAATCGGATTCAGTCTTCGTTGTTGCTCCACTAAAGGTTTACTATCATCTTCCAGCAGGATCTTGTGTATATAGAATGAGGGGCTTATCCCCTTTATGTCTGCTATGGTCCATCCAATGGCTGATTTGAACTCTCTTAGTACTCGTAACAATTTATCTTCCTGGAAAGATGTAAGTGAAGCAGAAATAATAACAGGTAACTTTGAAAATTCACTCAAAAATGCATACATTAAGTGATCTGGAAGAGGTTTAAGTTCAAGATCTAGAGGCATCTCAAGTGATGGCTTGAGTTATGCTGATGTCTCCCCAGAAAGCTTGAGTGGCTCGACAGGAATCTTAAATCTTTGAAACTGTGGCATTGTGTCAAGAATGTGCACAAATTCTACAATCTCCGTATCTTCCATCTCTGAATCCCCCAATATAGCAATTTTCAAAGGCTCATTATCAACCAGATTTCTAACTTCTTCATTCAACATTCTTTCTACCATATCAATCCAAAAGAATTATTCCTCGTCGGTAGGAAACTTCATAGCCTTAAACACATTGAATGTAACTTCTTGATCATGAACTCTCATTGTCAACTCTCCTTTCTGGACATCTATCAGAGTTTGTCCCGTGGCTAAGGAAGGTCTCCCAAGGATGATTGGTATATTTCTATCTTCTTCATAGTCTAAGATGATGAAGTCAGCTAGGAAGATAAATTTATCTACCTTGACCAATACATCTTCCACAATACCCCTCGGATAAGTGATGGATATGTCAGCAAGCTGTAGTGATATATTCATTGGCTTTGGAGCCAGCAATTCCAATTGATTGAAGACTGACAGAGGCATAAAATTAATGCTCGCCCCTAAGTCACACAAGCATTTGTTGAAAAACATCTTTCCAATAGAACAGGGTATTGTGAAACTGCCCGGATCCTTAAGTTTTGGAGGTAACTTATGTTGTAGCACTATACTACACTCTTCTGTCAAGGCTACTGTTTCAAAATCTTCTAATCGTTTCTTCCTTGATAGAATTCCCTTCATAAACTTTGCGTAGCTCGGCATTTGCTCTAATACCTCTGCGAAGGGTATATTGATCTACAGTTTCTTGAATACCTCCAAAAACTTTGCAAATTTTTTACCTTCCTTTTGCTTTTGTAATCTTTGTGGATATGGAACAGGATGGTAAACAGATGATGGTTTGGTTATGGGTTTCTCAGGTAACTCTTCATGAACCTTCTCCACTACCCTCTATTCAGAACCTTCTTTTAACAAGCTATCATCAGAGCCAGTTTCCTCCTGGCGCGGCTACGCGACATTCCCTTCTAAATTGGACGCGAGTGCGGCGTCCTGTAAATCTGTAGTCTGTTTCCCTGATTTTAGTGTAATGGTTTACATTGTTCCTTTCTTTCCCTTCTTAGATTGGTTTCAGTAGTACTTGTCAATGTCCCTTGTGGTATGCTATTCAACATATTGGCCATTCGGCCAATCTGAGTCTCCAAGTTCTTGATAGCCACAGCCTGGCTCTTTATCATAATTTCTGTATTAGCCATGTAATTCAGCATCATCTCCTCCATTTCTGACTTCTTTTCTAGTTGTGGAGCAGGTGGTGGATGGTGTTGCTGTTGTTGTTAAAATCCAGGAGGGTAAGGTGGTTTGGGTGCATACTGTTGGTGAGATGGTTATGGTTGGTATTGATGTTGGGACTGAAATTGATGTGGTTGTTGGTGTTGTTGCATGTTCTGATTGTTGTTCCAACTAGAATTGGGATGGTTGCAGTTGTTGGAATTGTAAGAATTCTGAAACTAATTCTAGTTCTTTTGGTAGTTGCTCACAAATTGCATTGATTCTAAACTGATAGGACACTGGTCTATTTGATGTGACCCCGCACATATCTCACATACATAAGCAACTAGCTTGACTTTACTCTCCGCCAATGAATCAATCTTCTTTGTCATGGCTGCCATTTGTGCTGACAATGCTGTAATGGCATCCACTTCTATTATCCCCACAACTTTAGGTTATGGCATCCTGGCCGTAGGATTCTGGAAATTGTTCGCTGACATAGTCTCAATAAGATCATACGCTTCTTCATAACTTTTATCCCACAAGGCTCCTCCTGCAGCAGCATCTACTATTGGCCTAGACTGCCAAACCAATCCATTATAAAAAGTATTTATAACGATCCAATCAGGCATTCTATGATGAGGGCATTTTCTTAGCATTTCTTTGTAGTGTTCCCAGGCTTTATACAGTGATTCACCCTGTTGTTGTCCAAACTGGGAAATCGCAATCCTCATTTTTGTTGTCTTAGCCATAGGGAAAATTTTTGCTAAGAACATCTGTGCTAAGTCTTCCCATGTGGTGATTGACCCCGATGGTAACGAATGGAGCCAACTTCTTGCCTTATCCCTCAAAGAAAATGGGAACAGTCTAAGCCTAATTGCATCTTCTAACATCCCATTGTACTTAAAAGTGTCACATATCTCGATGAAGCTCAACAAATACTCATTTGGGTCATCTGTAGGAGCACCTCAAAATTGAACTAAATTTTGGACCATCTGTATCGTGCCTGGCTTAATTTCAAATGTATTTGTTGCTTTAGCTGGCCTTACAATACTCGACTATAACACATTAATTTTAGGCATGGAATAATCCCTTAAGGCTCTATGTTCTTCTCTAGGCTCTTCTGCCATGTTGGATGATGATGTCTCAGTATTTATTTGTGTATTCTGACGTGCACCCGCTTTCCAAGCTCTACTGTTGATATTATCCTGTGCAGGAATCAACTCAGGATTTGATGATCGTGTGCGCGTATACTATACACAAGTACCTGAAATGCAAACAAAAATAAAATAGAAATGAGATAAGATAAGAATTGTTCAAGTCAAACAAATTTAGCTTTAGCTGATGATGACAGCAATAAAAATAAACGCCTTTCAAAGGCAACGGTGCCAAAAACTTGTTGTCTTTGTTTCGGTTTAACAAAACAGACTCTAACTCATGCAAGTATACACGGGTCTATTCACCATCTGGTACAGAGGTAAAAGCCTCTTGCGATCTCTTCAGCCCATCTGTCAAAGCAACTATCCCAGACAACAAGCAAGGCTGGGGCAATTTCAAAATCGGCGACAACTTGATATTGTGACCCTTATAACAAGATTGGGGCAATCTCAGAAACAGTGACAACTCAACACTAGAGCATTTATCAACCATCCTAAGGAGGAAAATGCACCAGTCAACACCATCAGCATGGTCCATCATCATCAGAGCTTCCCTCATATCATCTCACTGGCGATTCGGATATTGTTTACTCACGATTTGGTCAACAAAGAGACTTTCTCGTATGAATCCCCGGCAACAACATGCAAAAGGACTAGGGCATTTTTCCGATTCCAGGAAAGCGAAGGATTTTAAGGCAGGATCAAGCCTCTCATCAAAAGAAAGAAAACTCCTGAAAGAAATCATGGCGACATAAGCGTGCCCCTACGAAAGAAGGGGAAAATTCTCAAAAAGTTCTTAACTAAAGGCCAACGACAAAAGGTCTGGCGAATGAAATCTACACCGTCAAATGTGTTAATTTGCGTCAAATCCTCATAAATTGAGGCCTCTAAACTGAAGTTCAAAAGTTTGACAGCGAAAGAACGAGCTGCACCCTCTAGGGATATCAATAGCATTTAGGTCATCACTTCAGTCGGATTACGAATCAAATGTTCAAGGAAATGGAGCATAAGCACTCAACAGCGAAAGAAAACTACAAATCACCTCAAAAAGGGTGAGGCGCTACATCAACGTACATCTCTATCCAGCGTAACATAAGGCAGAGTCTAGCGAAGCAAACCTTTAAATATTACTTCAGGGAAGGTATCGGGAGATCCGGTATTCAAAACCATTGGCATCAATTCAGCGCAACATCAATACAGTTCAACGATGAAAGCTTTATATACCGTCGTTTGAGTGGGAACCGAAACAGTTGAGTGATGTCAGCGTATTCAACTACCAGCAGGATAGGATCTGTTGTCAAACTACCATCAGGGTAGGCACCATTGTAAACTACTAGCGTATGCATCGGCGACATCTCCATTTCTCTTCATCAAACAGGCATTAGCGACATCGACAAAAAGCCAAACCATTGTAGTCAACACCAGCATAAGCATCAGCAATCCCCGGTAAAGGTAAAGCGATTTGCAAAAACATTTTAAACATGCATCATAACATTCATTACATTGCGATTTGAAATTTATGATATACGATATGCAAAATGTGATGTGCGAGTTGCTAAGTGAGATTGGCCAAAAGCGAAAGGCGAAGTGCGAAATGCGATGTGCGATTTGCGAACTGCGATTTGCGAAAATATTTTAACATTCATCAACACATTCTCTACATTTTGCATCATTAAAAATACCTTGTCATATTTCAAGTGTCTACTAATCTTTATCATGTCCATTCCATTGCATTGCATGAACATGATAAAGAGGGGAATCTGTAGACACTCGAAATTTTCTTTTCCTGTTACTAACTATACAGGAGGAAAAAAGTATCTTTTTCACTCCAGAGATAACCCTGGAGGACCACAACATCAATTCCAACCTCAAAGATAACCCTGAGGATATTCAGAGTCAACAACATGACAACCTCAAAGATAACCCTGCAAAAAGACAACTACAAATGTACGAAAACCGGAGATAACCCCGGGAAGGTCAAAATGGTCATTCTTCCAACTCAACTTCACTTCAAATCAAATACACTCATTTCAACTCAAATTGTTTCAAAAGAAGTCCCACAAGAACCATATCTTAACTTCGGAGCGCAAACTCCCAAAACAGCTTAACGGATTGCCTGACGGAGACCCAGAAATGCCATTTCGATCATGGACCCATCTTCTTGGAATCAAAAAAGGGCAAATCATATGTCATTGCATAGCTCTCAGAAATAGCTTTCCAGAATGGTATGGCACGCCGTGATCGGAGGCTCGGATTAAAGTTCTGCAAGTTCGAGCGGACATCGCAGTACACGAGTGCACGTACTTCGAGACAGCGGGACCCGCAAAGCCCGGGGCACCCCGGGCAGCCGCGGGTGCATCTGTGGCTGCCGTAGGTACACCTGCGGCTCCCCCACTCTATAAATAAAGGGCTTGGGGTGGCTATATTTGGAAGAGAAATAGAGAGGAAACCTGTCCAATTAGTTTGTACACACCATAAACTGAGTGCTTTCTTATTTCAAACACTTTTGAGCTTATATTCTATCATATTTTTACTGGCGGGAGCCGAGTATTCATCCATTTAAAGTTATAGAAGTCTTCTTTGGCAGACCACTATAATCCTTCTTACACACTTTAAAGCCTTTCTCTTCATCTCTGCACACACTATTCTTCATATTGAGAGTCATGTTGTGTGCGTATGCCCAGACTTCGGTACATGGTTTTCATTTTTATCTGTATATATATACTTATATATGTATATATTTTATATATGTACTAACATTATCGAGTTATGCCTCGAGTGAGCCTAGACTTATGTCTGGGGCGTTTACTTGCTTTTTTTATATATATATATATATATATATATATATATATATATATATAACTATTATTGGACATATCAGATGAGTGCAGATTTTATATCAAGGAGCGTTTATTGCTTTTATATATATATATTTATATATATAATTATTATCGGAAATATCCGATGAGCCCGGATTTTATATTCTGGTATGTTTATCGCTTTTTATATATATATATATATATATATATATATATATATATATATATTCACATTTACATCAGTTCGGAGTTTACTTCGTGCTTTTTTTAAATTTTTATTTATATTTCGTCACTTTACCGAGTTTACTTCGTGGCGGTTGATCGTTCTTTTACCGCTTTCTTTACATTCAAGTCCCTTACCGAGTTTTACATTGGCGGTTG
Organism: Panax quinquefolius; assembly: GCA_020205615.1. Taxonomy (NCBI): domain Eukaryota; kingdom Viridiplantae; phylum Streptophyta; class Magnoliopsida; order Apiales; family Araliaceae; genus Panax; species Panax quinquefolius. The sequence goes on from CM035152.1 coordinate 116,735,869, forward strand.
ATAACATTACTACTTTATTTACATTTTCGATCCCCCATGGAGTTGCTTCATGGTGGTTGATCGATCTGTCTCATATATATATTACGACTTATATATATATATATATATATATATATAACTCTGCCATCGCTTTCCATACAAATTGTGGTATCATGTGAGCCTAGGAATCACGTGATCACAAATTTAGTCTCATTGAATCTAGATTCTGCCCGTGATGGACTTTTTTCAATTGTAGTTAGCTTGTACATTATTTCTGATGTACGATTTTCCTTGGATGGCTTTCATGCCCATGAGGATTTTAAGATCTGCCAGATATTATTTTTCAAGATGCTTCGCATCTCAAAAATAAAAGCAAATAAGCCGAACATTTAATAATAAAATGGAAGTATGAAAAGGTCTCAATTCCTATTGAGCACAGGGTTTGAAAAACCTCTTTTACAAAACTTCAATGCTATATCTTGCTTAAAACTAAATTTTTCTATAAATTCAAACCCTTTGTATATAGGTGCGAACGAGGCCTCGCACTACTTTCAAATAATTGCAATTGATCCACACACACACACATTCATATAATAGTTTCTTGAAAAGTGGCGGTCACCGTGGAAACACGGATATCGGGGGGTGCCTAACACCTTCCCTCCGCATAATCAAGCCCCCGAACCCAAATGAATCTCAGTTTTACAGACCCGTTTAGCAGTGTCATATCACTGGGTCAATGTGCAAACCTTTTCCGGTTGCGTTGGTGCAACCAGTTAAAAACACCAACTGGCGACTCTTAAAGTCAAATTGTCGACATTACACATGTCGGACCTTTTTCACTTATTTTTTCAAACAAATCTCACATAACAATGAGAACACCAAAGAACAAGTAACGAAAAGGGACAACTAAAAATCCCGACGTCGACAATAATAACTGATAATAAATCTTCTTTTCAAACCAACCAATACACATAAATATAGCAAACATGCTCTAGCTTTACAAAATGGAAAGTTAGCATTTTAATTCAAGTCTGACTGGCACGGCCGCACGGCATTATAATAAAAATCGGGCGTGGGCGCGCTGGCACTGCGTTGTTGATTCTCCTGGCGCAGGCGCGCCATCTCTCTTTGCAAAATGGGCGCGGGCGCGCCTTGCCTTGTCTGCGTGTGATGGCCTCCTAACGCGGGCGCGCCGTGTCCGCCTTATTCTCAGGTGCTTGATCGGCGTACTGGTGCCGGATTCTACATCTTGTTGGCTTCTTGTCTTTGAGGTTGTTGCTACTTGCTACTTGCTTCTTCTTCTTTTTTTCACTTTTTTCTTCTTCATTTAACCACATCAAAGGCCCTCTAACTGTCCTCCTCAAATGCTTGATCTCAGTTGCCATCTTCATTTTAGCACAAATGCACCATGTTATGCCTTTTATGCTATCATCATGCCTTGCCATACCATTTTCATGCCTTAGGATTTTCTTTTAAGCAAACTACAAAAAAAACACAAAAAGCAATAAAAACATATTAAAACTTCTTAAGTTGAGCAAAATTTTAGTAAGTTGGTAATCAATAAGTAGGTATAAAACCTACTTATCATATGACAACCTAGTTATGATGATTAGAATATGTAGAGATAGGTATGCTATAATTTCGATGACGAAATTCTTTGAAGGAGGGGTGAATGTGATATCCCGAATATTATTAATATTTCTTTTAAGGGAAATATTAAATGATTAAATAAAGGTTAGAGATTTAACCTAATTATTAATAAAAGAAATGTGAAAAGAGTGGATTAATTTTTTTTATTTTATCTATGTGCTTATAAAGAGCCCATAGGGTATAAAATGATTGGGAAGAGAGACTTTTAATATAAAAGACTCTAACTAAGAATGTACTGAGACAATATAAATATAATTTTTCATAATGAAAAGAAAGTAATATGTGGAGTTGAATAAATTTTATGAAATGTAGTAAGCAATGGTATTATTAAATGTATACCTTGATTATTCAAAATAAAAAGGAAGCCAAAATGGCTTAATTGAGAAATATTTTTGACATAAATCCACATATGAAATCAATTAAATAATTATATTATAATATAATTAATTTCGTTCAAAAGTATTATTTAGTGACAAATAAGAAAAATGGTGGGTACTACCATGAAGTATTTAAATTACATAGAGCTATCATTTTTAATGATGTATGTGCTAGCTATTTTACTAGCTTAAAGAACTGTGGTGGATAAAAATATATGTATATTAATATGTAATATAAGTCCATATTAAATATTGGACCATATCAAATTTGCTAGGTGTGCTTGCAAATAATTTGGTGTTACGGACCATTGCCTTACGTAAAGTGGGGTACTAAGAGTCCAAGTTATATAAATTGGGCCAAATTAATTTTTACATGTAGGTATTCAAGCCTTATTTATTTTATTAATATGATATGAGTGCATTGAGCCCAAAACAAAGTCGTGCCCAGCCTTGCATTAGACCCAATTCGGCAGCCCATATTGGAGAGAAAAGGAATTGTTAGTTCAAATTAAAAGAGCAGTGACATGGTTGTTGGTCAGTTAGTAAGCTAACAGTTAGTTTGTAATTTAGTTAGTAGCTATAAAGTATAGAGTGGTTGTATGAGCCAAGTTCATTGCATGAGCCAAGTAGCTACTAGAGGACTGAATAGGGGCCAAGTAGACTGCAGAGTAGTAAGAGGCTGCTAAGCCTTGTAGAGGCTATGTAGTGGTAATGAGGAAGGCCAATGTAGGGGCCGGATAGGAGCTAAAGAGAGCAGCCAGGTAGAGATAATGATGGAGAGCACCAATAGGCCAAGTAGGCTGATTGAGAGAGAGAGAAAGCTCAGCCATATATGGCCATACAATGCACCTGAAATCAAATGACTTCTAAACTTATCCAAGTTCCAAAAGCAATATCAATAGCAGTCCATTAGATTGAGAGAGTAGCAAAGCTACGACTAGAAGGGAAGGAAGGATTGAGCAGCAAAGCTACTTCAATCAATCAAAGTTAGCAAGAAAAGCAAACTTAGACTCTTTCCATTCCTTTTCCATTTTATATTTGATAGTAGAATGGGTTGTTAGTGGCTATAGTATTAAATAAGATTATGGTGGCTGTTATGATAATATTAGAGCTTTGTGTGGTTGTTGAGGCATTATATGGAGAACCTTAATAAATTAAAAGCCAAAAGGCTGGGGGGAAATGGACAGGAAATTTGTGGTTACATGTAAATAAAATCATGCTCACCAATTGTTTGATTAAATGTCCAAGTAGGGGTTTTTATAGTATAAAATCATGCTAGCTATGAATTAGAATCCAAATCATGTCTACAGGCTCATATATTGAGATGAATGCCTCAAACATGCTTCTATGCTTAAAAAAAATGTTGTAGTATAACTTGCATGCTATGATAATTTTATTTTAGATAGTAGAGTAACTTACTCCAAGATCATAGAGTGCAACTCCACGATCGTAGATCTCAACTTAAAAGTCATCTACGGGCTCATATATTGAGATGAATGCCTCAAACATGCTTCTATGCTTAAAAAAAATGTTGTAGTATAACTTGCATGTTATGATAATTTTATTTTAGATAGTAGAGTAACTTATATAGAGTGCAACTCCACGATCGTAGATCTCAACTTAAAAGTCATCTGCAGCCCCCCCCCCTCCCCCACTTTGAGTCTCAAATTAGAACATTTGTAAATTGAGGTTCCCGGACCAATGAAAGAAGAATTAAAAGCCTATTTAGGGACTGTTTTAAACAAAAGATAGAATCCCTCCATTTAGATGTATTAAACCATGAACATATAATATACAGAAAGTACTTGTGGTGATAAAACTTGTACTTGAAAGCTTGAAGGTTGTTATGGTGGTTTAGTACTAACTCATGCTAATAATGCCTAGAAATGAGTTGTTTTGGTATGGATACATGAGAAAAGATTCAAGCTTTTTACATTATGTGATGATGAGTTTTAAGGATAATTTGAAGTTATATGAATGCTTAGATAACCCTTGAATCATAGCTTGGGGACTGTTTGTGAGTAATAGCCAAAACTGTGCTCAAGCTCTAGATTAGAGAACTGTTTTGGTCAAGGAAAGTACCTAAACTTTTGAGTCAGTAAGGAGACCATAATATGTTCATAATTAACATTTAAAAGTTGTTTCTTAACTTAGTTGAGGTCCATATTAAGTACTACTTAGTTTTCATGTTTAGGGCCATAAAAAGTAAGCTTTAAAGTGTCATCTAACACTTAAAGGAAGAGAGGCCACACCTAAACCTTATAGGTAAGTTGCAATAGCTATAATATGGCATAAGTAAGCTACACAAGTTAAAGAAACCAAGTCTAAACTGTTTTAAATATTGGACTTGTTAAAAATCACATTTTAGGCCAAAAGTGGTCCGTTTTGGGTAAATTTTAGTACCTAAATTTATAAGACTATAATGAACTCATATAAAGTTGCTAATACATGTTTGTGATGATTCCTAATCATTGTCATGACCAAAGCTAGTAAGAAAACCAAGTTAGGATCTATTTTTCAAGCCTAAAGTGAGCTTTGATAGGTCAAAATTGGTTAAATGACTAAACAAAGTGAGATGATGGTAAAAGTAATTTTAGGTAACTAAAATACACATGCCTAGACTGTCCAAGTAGCCAAAACTAAAAGAAATTTAAGAGGTGTCAAAATCAGTTTTGGGAAAAAATGCTAAACTGTCTAGTTTGAGCCTCAGATAAAGTAGGCCTAACTGATATGAATGAGGAACATAAACCATTATTAAAATACCTTGATATGTGGTCTAGAAGTAGGGCTTGATGGTTGAGCCAAAAGCTTAAGAAAGAAATTCCAATAAATTTTCAAAGTAGGCAATAAACTCAATTCTGCAATAGTTAGGTAGTAGAGTGAACTCTGAAAATCATAGAGTAAAAATAGTAGAGTGAAAATCGTAGAGTGAACTCTGAAAATCGTAGAGTGAAAATAGTAGGGTGAAAATTGTAGAGTGAACTCTGAAAATCGTAGAGTGAAAATTGTAGGGTGAAAATCGTAGAGTGAACTCTGAAAATAGTAGAGTGAAAATCGTAGAGTGAAAATAGTAGGGTGAAAATCGTAGAGTAAAAATAGTATAGTGAAAATAGTAGAGTGCAGATAGTAGAGTGAAAATGGGTAAACACCCTAGTTTCTGCCCAGTTTTGGTTAAATTTCATAACTGAATTTAAGAAACCAAACCATGGAAAATACCATGTTATATGATCTAAATGCTTGCACAAACAAAAGATCAAATGGGTTAACTCATAAATTCCAAAAGCATCATCAAAGTGGCCTAAAATTAACTTCTGCTGCAGTTGGTAGTAGAGTGGGTAGTAGAGTGGAAATGTAAAATACCCATTTTGAGGCACTATCTTAAGAAGTCTTAAGAGGTTGTTTCAATTGACTAACTATGGAATTAAATAATATGATGTATGGTCTAAAAGCTTTTTCAATCATGGAACTCAAAAGCTCATTACAAAGATTCATAAAAATTTCCAAAGTACCCAAGAAAATCATATTTTCTATTTTTGGAATTATGATGGAATAATGGGATTTGATTCCTAGAAATGTCACAACATAACGTAAGATAATATTTGAAGTGTATAATGACCAATGATTTGTATCATGTTATTATTAGACCAAAATGAGTATATTTGAGAATGTATAAGAAACAAATATACAATGTATACCATGTGTGTATGATCACAAAGTGATGAACGAAGGCTATATGCCTAATCTAAGTCTAACAAACTTAGATGAGTACTGTTTAACCAAATATGGTATGATGTAGTGGTGTGATACACACACAGAAAACTATAAGTGCGATAAGCTAGCACATGTAGCGATGAAAAGGGAAATAAAGCCGAGTTATATAAATAAAAAAAGTTGAATATTACGGTGGTACAAGGACAATATAAGTTAAAGTATGTTATTAAAGTAAGGTTAACCATGAGATCAAGTATTGATTGTGTTTATTATCAATCTCACATACCGTGTAGGTCATGCAGAGGAACACGACAGATTAGCGTAATGGTAAAACACAGGTACAGGCAAGTTTTTCAGAACTTGTTTTTATATGTGAACTTGTTAATTGTAATGTGAACATAGTCCCTATATTATATGTACTCCTTGTGAATAAATTGAGATGTGCATTATGTGCTATACTGTGATATAAATTTATTGAATCAAATTAATGATTGATATGGATTGAGTTATGGAAACTTACTATATTCATGATATATATGAGGTATATGATAAGCATAAAGCACGTATAATTGTTGGGTATGAGCATTATGATGCCTGAATAAATGCAATATATGAAAAATTATATGAATTATGTATAAACTGCAAAGCATGTATAATTTAAGTTGTGTTTAAAATGTTAAAAATGCGTTATGTGATAACTGTTAAACTTGTTGGGCAATATAATTGCTCACCCTCGCTATAAATAATTGTTTTCAGCTAAATCAAAGCGAATCGAAGGATTCAGGATAGATAAAGGAAAAAGGAAGAAGTACTTATTGAAGTTATTCGTATAGCTCTAGCTATGCTAGATAACATTCATATGACATATTGTAATTACATAGTCAAAGAACATTGTATAGAAGAATAGTTAAGTGTAGTTGTAAGTTCATGGATACTTAAAATCAATATATCCAAGTGAAAAATATTATTTATAACTTGAAATGTATAATTTAAATCAATATGATTTGAAAGTGTAACACCAGGCTATAAAGGTTGCGAATTCTGGAAATAGAAGGAATTAATGTATTAATTGGTATCAAAGTGAGGTTGTATTCATTATTTTATGAATAAAGGTTATAAATAGTCATATGAAGGTTGTATAGTAATACACCAGGTCCGAGGTTCAAGGGACCCGGATTTGGGGGCGTTACAATTTGGTATCAAAGTTGTAGGTTATAAACCTTAGGTAAGTGTACCTTAGGCTATAACCTTAAAGAAGAAAGATGAAAACAACGAGGAATAAACTTGAATAAAAGTTTAAGTAATAAAAAATGAATTAAAAAACTTCACAAAAAAGTTTGTATATATATATATATATATATATATGAATTTTGGAAAATTTATAAAGGGAAAAATGTAAATATAAATAAGAAAAGATTCCAAGAAGAATCTTGAAGCGTTATAAAAGATGAGATTCAAGAGTTACCTGACTCCAATAATAAAGATAAAGAGAAAATGATAAATAGACAATGTCTATAAGATAAAAAGCGTAAATGAAATCGCGTTGTTACATGATTGAAGAGAAAAGTGAGAAGATCGTAGGACGATCATTGGGTAAAAAAAAGGGGGTCGTAATGTAAAACGATTGTTATCAGAATGATTTATGAAGTAACATATAATCTATTAAACGAATCGAAAGTTATAGCTTGATGCTATAAAAAAAATGTACTATGAGATAGTACGAGGAAAGAGTTGAAAGTGATGAGATACGAAATAAAGAAAATTCATAATGAGCAAAGAGAAAATTAGGATTTTATGGGATTTCAACTGAGGACTCATGTGATAGTTGAGTTGTAGAAACCTTTGTATGGGCTGGGATTTTGTGCTTGGTTTAACAACCACTTAGTCTATTACATTGATAATTGTTGGAATGTTGATATCACGCTATCAATATATGTATGGTGATAAGGTTATTCTTTTCTCATATTTATATATGATAGTAGAGAATATTAAGTTTAGGTGCGAGTTCTTAAAACTCATGCTTATGGTAAGCTTGTGACTCATGATCTTATGGTATGTTTTGAGCCCCAAAGCGTATGGACAGTCCATGATTTGTTCTTGGACTACGTATTGTTAGGACAAGTTTCTAAACTCATATTATTGTGGAAAGTTCCTAAACACATAATGTGTGGTAAGTTTGATGAACTATACTAGGGTATAGGAATGTTGTAGAATGGGAACTAATTATTTTCATTGTATTATGCATTAAGAGTGTTAGAAATAGATAGAATGGTGAAATAGTGATATAATGGAGAAAGTTAAAGTTGATAAAGGAAATGCATCACAAGAATGATGACGAGGATTTTCAGACTCCAGAGCAGCGACGTCGACCCCGCCGGATGATTTTCCTCCTACTGGTGGTATTACTAGATTAGGTTGATATTTTGTATAACAGTAATTTAGATGTTTTCTAAAACATTTTTAAATTATTGCAATTTAGCTTGTTTCTTTGTAAATCAATGTATTTTACTTTAGTTTTGTAAATAATTGAAGTTACTTTTATTCTTTGTAGTTTTAAAGTTATATCATTGTAGTTTAACAACTAATACAAAATCATAAATAGAAAACACTTAAAAGATGACGTTTTTATAAAAAAAACATTGTGGTATTTTTTTACAACATTTTTTAACAAAACGTTGTAGATACATACTCCCTCCGTCCCAAATTAATTGCTCAGTTTTAACTTTTTAAAATCAAATTGACCATTTTTAAAACTAATCTTTTTACTATTTTTGCTAAAATATAGGTGAAGAGATCATAACCAAAAGAAAGTATATACAATTTATTACTAACCCCAATTTTTATAATTTTAGAAATATATTTATATATGCTTAATTATTAATTCTAAAAATAGTCAATTTGACTTAAAAAAGTCAAAACTGAGCAATTAATTTGTTTTTGTCCCTTCTTCTTTGATTTCAGTTATGAATTGTGGTCCAATTCATTTTCAGATGTGTATTGGTTTTAAAATTATTTTATGTACTAAAATTTTAATGGATAAATGACTAATTTTTGTTGTTCTTATCAATTAATTAATACTCCTACTTTGAGTTCATGTATTTTTTATTTGATTGGATTTTGAAAATAAGTAAAAGAAAGTTTTTTTTTAGACAAAGCTATCTTTTGATTTCCAGATTGTTTGAGCTTTTGAAGGTTATTTATATTCTTGTCATATTTACGAGTATACTTGACTGTTATAGGTTAATGCTCTTATAGGTTTCAGAATCTGCTACAATTGATTTCATGACTGAATATGTTGTTTGTGAATTTGCATTGGGTTTAAATTTTTCAATCCATATTATATTAAATCTCTCATGTTATGTACTATCTATCTGTAAATCTATCATACTACAACCTCATTCTTTTTTTGTTTAAAGTAATATGTAATATACTCTGTAGTTGACAACATGAGTGTTAGTTCTTGTAGTCTTGCGAGAGACTAGCAATAAAATTATGTCATGATTTACATTTCCGTATTACCAATCAGATATATGCTTCCTTGTACATTTTGTTCATTTTTGCTGGAGGAATGTCAGTTCTTTTGGATCGGAACTAAAATTTTGCATTTGCTTAATATCTTTAATTTAATATTATAATTGTGCAACAGGTAGATGCTCATATTCAACAACTTGATCAACATATGAAAAAATTTAACCAAGAGCTTCAACGTGGTATGTTTCTTTTAGCTTCAAAACTTTTGTCATTCTACATAGAACATGTTGATGGGTACACTTGGCTAGACTTGTTGTATTTCTGTTTCAGAAAGTTGCCTTTTCTCTTCTAAGGATTCGTCTAATTTTAAATCTGATTTGGGCAGAAAGGGATAACAGTGCTGCAACTGGATCGCCTACTTCAACTCTTGATGGTAGTGTGAAACCTGGAAGGAGTGAAAGTGGTAGAGGAGGTTGTAAGAAGTAACTACCTATCCTTGTTCTGGACTTCTTCAATTTTCACTTCTAGATATATTTATATTTCGAATCTATAAGTTGAGGCTTGTGATCCTAGTGATTTATTTATTTATTAATTGTTGTAGTTATTTTTTTCCCTTTAAGTAAGTTGCTTTATATTTTAAACTTATAAGGGAAAACGTCTGAACTGATGGGAGGTGGTTGCCTTTCATAAAAGAGAAAAGGAGTAACAAAGGGCATGACTACTCGGGATTTTTAGAAGTCACTTTTTAATCTATATAATACTCCTCAAACACCACCAAGATCTCCTAGCCCTGATTTATATAAAGAAGAGTCTCCAGGTAGATAATCTAATGGTCTTATATATTTTGTATAGGTTATTCCTTTTATTTCCTTGTAGTATTTGGTAAGACAAACTAACATTACAAATTCTGATTTAATTTTACAGAAGTTGTGTTCACTATCCAGCGCAATCATCTCAAGTTGGTAAGCCAATTATCTTGTAAAAAATAGTTGAAGAAAGACTTTTTCAACTGTTTACCCATGGATTATCTTACTTGCTCAGTTTCATAACCAACTGCCTTTTGTAGTTCATTGCTAGCTGAAGTATCTGCATCCATGTATACACCATCACACAAGCCTACCTTGTCCTTCTAGGCCACAAAACTCACTAACATGCAGCTAATATTTTGCTGCCAGAGAACACATCTGCAGAAGTTTACAAGAGAAGGTAATGAGCTTGTTATCAAAAACCAATTATAGGTTCATTTTGTTCTCCTTTCACTTGGCATTTGAAATAGGCAAGTAGAATGTCAATAGATACTACATTTTATTAATTTCTTGAAAGATACTACATTTTCTTGGAATTGAGGGACCAAAAACCTCTGATCCAAGCAAATACATAAGGTATATCTATAACCGAGTGATACTTGGGAATGCAACTGTTCGAGCCAGTGCCGTAAGAACATTGGCTAAGTTTGGTGCCATGGTTGATTCACTGAAGGTAAATTTGTTTCTTTTTTTTTCTCTCTTTATAACATCAATTTAGGTTTGGTTATAAGCTACTAACAGAGATGATGTGTTATATTGTGTTGCAGCCTCGCATTTTTATTTTGTTGAGACGCTGTCTCTATGACAGTGATGATGAGGTCAGTTGTATTTTTATTTAAAGTCTATAGTTTATGATTCTTATACACTGTAGTGATATTTTATACTTGTTTAGAAGTTGGAGCATAAATTAGGTCTTCTAGTTTGTTTTCCTTGTTCATTGTGGTTTATTATTTTCACATTCACAAGCTTATCATTTGAAGGTGGAATTCTCAATTGAAGGCTATGCTAAATTGGTATTATTGTCTTAAATTTTTCTTGTTCGAATTAGCTACGTCATAAACTTTTCTTCCGTTCTACTTTAAAGGCATTTTATCCACAGGGTTGTTGATTGGTTTTCTATTTAAACCTTTGAAGGGATTAAATTTTGAGTTTTGCCATAACCTGTGCCTTACATTTTATGACACCGACACTTTTGGACCAAAGTTAGAGCCTGCTTTTGCAATGAGGAATTCATATTCTAAAATGTACTTGTTTGTGACTGTAGGATCATCTTCTGTAATTTTTTTCTGTCTTGACTTAAATTGTACTTCTCCCATAATTGTTTCATCTTAGTTTATAATCACATGGATTATAGGTTACCCTTCTTTGTCGGGGTCCTGGAGATTCATCTCAAAATGAATCAGCAGCTACAGTTGGCATAATTAAGGTTCTAACTTTGAGTTAGTTATTCTAATCCAATTCTTCTGTCTTGCATATTTTTCTAACAAATTGATGGCATGCAGTCATTAATTGGACACTTTGATCTGGATCCGAATCGTGTTTTTGACATTGTAAGTTACCCCTTCATTATAGTCATCTAATATAACTAGGACTTGTCAGAACAAAAAAATTGGTTTATAGTTCACTCATAGTAAACATTTTTTTAGGGGTGTGTTGAAATAAAATTTGTCTTGGTAGTGTTTCTGACTTGTGTTTGAGCCTGTAGGTTCTGGAGTGTTTTGAACTTCAGCCTGATAATGTTGTCTTCTTGGATCTGATTCCTATATTTCCCAAGGTTTGGATATACACACAAGCACATATTGTATTGTTCATGCTTAATGGACGCATTTCTTTTACTAATTCTTGGCCTTTTTTTTGCAGTCCCGTGCTTCTCAAATACTTGGGTTTAAGTTTCAATATTATCAGCGTATGGAAGTTAATAGTACTATACCGTTTGGACTCTACCAGCTTACTGCTCTACTGGTTAAAAGGGACTTCATTGATCTTGATAGCATTATGTGAGTATTTTGTGTATTCTAGACTTGCAATGTGCCTAAAGTGTCAATTTGGTTCATGTCTGGGAATGTAAATTAAAAAAATTACCTACTAACACCTCACATAGTCTTGGATTTCTGGTAGACTCTTGAATTTCATATTTTAAAACGTTTCAGAAATTACATTTGTACCATTTTTGATGATTTGTCATTGCGGTCTTAAACTATATACAATGAAGCACGTTTCTTGTCTTTCGGTCTCAGTCAGTAGATCTAATATCACTGCCATATTCTTAAACTATATACAATGATTTTGTTATTTTTTAACTCCACCTTGGATCTGTGACTTATGTGAGACAAAAACATTATTCTGTGTATGGTTGCAGATGGTTGCTACTGTCATGAATTAGATAGGTTGCTCTGCTTGCTGATGGTTGAACTTGCTTCTATCCTGTATTTCTAATGGATCTGTTCAGTTGCAATTGTGATGTTTATTTTTGATCAGATAAGTGGTTTTCTATTCTGCCTTGTAGCTTTTTCACGTGGTTTCTCCTTTTATTTTAGTCATCCTCTACATGGTGGGCTATCCTAGCTGACTTCTGCCATAGAACATTGCTGGAATTGTGAAACAATACTAATATTTCTTTGGGCTTGTGGTGCTGCAGTAGCTAATGATCCATGGTCTGTTTTACTGTCATAATCTTGCTGTGTTGCTTTCTTCTTTACCTGCAAGGTATTACTGCTATTGCTTTTGCTATCCTATATGCAACTGTACACATGCTATTCTGAGGCTCAGCTACCATAAATGTTGTTTTGATGACTTGCTTTAATTTTCAGATTGGAATATTTCAAAATTTGGTGATGGGATTATCAGTTTCCTTTTAGCTGTTTAAGCTTTGTGTGCCTAGCTGTATATGATGGTGATTGTAAGAAGCTTGGCATACTAGCAGTCCACAGTTACCAGTTTTAGCTCAGCAATAACTGACAGTATATGATGGTGTACCCTTAGAAAGTGCCTTGAGTTAACGGTGGATATGTACAGGGTTAGATGAATGTACGTATTTTGGAAGAACCTAGGCTTTTTTGCACATGCTTAGGTAGTAGCTTAATTTTATAGATAGTTTGGTTTATTTTGTGGATGCATGTAATCAAATTCACAATTCAATATAGTAGTAATTTATATTGAAAAGTAAATTTGAGATGCATATATGGATAGTTTGGTATATATTTTATGGATGTAGTAATTTGAAACGGTAAACGAATGGTATTATTGGGATGTATTTTGAATGGTTGATACATTTTGGCTTTAAATTTAAATGAGAATTTAGACCTTTTAGCTATATATCATGGCATTAGCAGATTGCAAGTGCACTGGTAATATAGGTGAATCACAACTTTTTTTTTTCAAGTCAATCTACAACATTTTAAAAATGTTGTATATTTGTATAAATAAATGACACCTTCTAAACGTTGTATAAATTTTTTTTAAACTTTGTCTGTTGCTTTCTATGGTCGATATTTAAAAACAGTTGTTATATGCATGTATTACAACATTTTTAAGTCACACTACAACGTTTTAAAAACGTTATATAAATTTGTCTAAATAGATGACACATTCTAAACGTTGTGCAAATGTGCGCCTAAACGTTGTCTGATATATTAAACTGTAACATTTTAAGCCAGAAAACGTTGTGGAATCATACCTTCTACAACGTTTTCAAGAATCTACTAATTTATGGAAAACAAATCTACAACGTTTTTTTTCTTAAAAAACGTTGTATAATGTGTCTAACTACAAAGTTTTAAAAACATTGTATAAGGGTATCAAATAGATGACACCCTTAACCACGACGTTTTTCTGATAGAAACCACAACGTTTTTTACGCGTTATCTATTTACTGTTTTGTAGTAGTGAACGTAAACGTGTATATATATTGTTCTTCAAAGTAGTCACGTTGTGTTGATTAACATATAAGTTTTTGGATGTAGTGAATGATTAATTACTGTATGTATTGTTGGGATAAAGCATGTTACAGGTACAAAAATGGGGTTTAAAATCCTGAAAACTGTAAAAATAAAAATAATATTTTAAATATATATATTTCCGATGGAATAAGGTAATTCCGACGGAACTTCCGTCGTTGATAAGAAAATAAATGTATTTAAAAAATCCTCTATTTCCAACGAAATAGTCCTTACTATTCAAAGGAATCTTAAATCATGTGACAGAATTACATTTTACCAAATCATTCATGTAGCCTACACGTGTCCCCTTATTTTCGAAGGTCTAAATCCGTCGGCAATAATCCGTCAAAATTAACCAATCTACCCTCGACAGAATTGTCGACGGACTAATCTCCGACGAGGTTAAATTCGACAAAATTTTCAGTCAAAATTCTCCCTTTTTCTTGTAGTGATATATATTTATTTAAGAATAAAATTGTTGTAGAATAATAAGTTACCATTATGAACAAACATTGCTAAATAAAATTTACATTTTCGAGCAAAGTTTGTAATATATTAATTCCTTTAAAAGGTTTGATTAATGCGCTGAAGGAATTTTATAAAGAATAAAAATTTTCATAAAATACTATAACATTAATTATAGTAGACAATTGTATGGTTTGTATTTATTTATTATTTTTAAGAAAATGTTGTAATCATTCCAATACCAATAGTAAGTTAATTTACGAAATTCAATTTTTTTTTTATAAACTACATATATAAAACAAATAAAATATTAAAAATAATGCTATTTATAAAATAAACCTATGTTTTACCTTCCATAGAAAAACTAAAATACTACACTAAAAAAATTATGTCTCTTTATAAGTTAATAAGTTAATTATTACGATTATATATTTTAGTATAGCTATATTAGAATAATTTTGTTGTTCTCCATCTTAATATTTTAGTTTGTAGATAAATATGATATAATAGTAGAATAATTTGTTACTATATCATATATCATTGCTAAATATATTAACAATGATCCATATATAATTTAATTTAGGCTCGTGAGAATTAATATTATTAAATGACTTATATAAGAAATATATTTTAGTTCATGGATAATTATGATATAAAAGTAGAATAATTTGTTACTATAAGAATTAAAATAATAATTTACTCTAAAAATGTTAAAATCATAAATAGTATTTTGGTTCTACATAAATTCTAGGTTTAAAAAGTATTTTAATAGTAGTTAATAAAATAAAATCAAGAGATTTTAAAAAGTATTTTAGTATGAATTAAATTCTAGTCCTATACCGAAGAACAAGAACCAAAAAACTTAGTTTTACCTTATTATATATGTACTAGCTAAGCAGCTAAGCACCCAGTGCAAAGTACAGGTAGGCTTTTTAAATAAAATATTTAACTTTTTTTTGACATATAATTATTTTAAATTTCTTGAGTATTATATATATGTTTTATTTTAATTTTATAAATTAATCAACAGGATAATTATAAACTTGGCTCAAAAATTGAATAAATATATCAGTTATAATTGTCGTTGACTCACAATTAAGTGTCAACAGTAATGTGGATTTAGTTATTTTAGTTTTTTTATTATTATTATTATTATTTATATTATTATTTGGTATTATTATAGTTTGTATTTTTTATGTTCCATAAAAAGAATCTCCTAGAACTAAAAAGATAAAAAAATTATTTTGCAAAAAGGTTTAACTTTTTTTTATTGAAGATGGTATAAATGACTTAATATCTTAAAAGTTAACAATATAATTGTACTATTACTTCTATTACTAAATTAAGTTCATTATCTTTGTGGATAAATATGGATTTTGTCTTTATTGTAAATGAGATTTATTGTGTGCAACGGAGGGAGTAACATTCTTCTTTATGTTGTTTTGATCAATTTGGTAGTTAATTTTTTGTTTTTGGAGCAATGTATTGTTAGTATTACAAGCTTAATAATCTAATCAGTGCGAGACATGTGCTAGTTTGCGAAAAATACATGTTTAACTTAGATAACATCATTTTTAAAATACTATTTGTCTTGTCGGCAATTGAGATATTCCGGCCAATTTTAGGCTGAATTTGAATTTGGGGGCTACATTATATGTAATTAGACATTTTATGTAGTAAATTGTAAGCCCAAATTTTTTAGGGGCCCACTTTTTACATTTTATAGACTTCTTTTTTTTTTTGGTTTAGGTTTTTATTTATTGGATATATTTTTTTCTACTTAGGACAAGTATATGGGATGGTATTTTAATTAACTTATGGTCCAAAGAAATGAGACTGATTCAATCATTAAATTTGAATGAGACTTTATAAAAGTCGTATCCTTAATTTCTGCTATGTCAAATTCTAATTGTTCAGCGACCAATGAAAGAGATTGGATTTGATTATAATATAATGGGTGGACAGGTGGTAATGAATATGTTGAAAATTGTAATGCTGACTTTATTGAATGGTTTTTTTTCCACCACGTCAAAACCAAAAATATCTCTTTTTGAAGTTTTGTATTTTAAAACATGAGAATGATTAATTGGGGATTAACATGTTTATTTTTATATATTTTGCTATTTTTTAGGGTTTTTAATATTGAATCTTATTATATCTTTGTGATTGATTTACGTTCATAGTTATAGTTAGAGAATTCTGTAAAAAAAATCTAATTAGTTCATTTCATTATTCAATTTTAAGTTGAGCAAGCTATCCTGACCATTTTATAATTACAATTACAAATTTGAGTTTAATGGCTTGAAGTAATTAAACACAGCTGGAGGGATTGAAAACTTTCAAATTTAGGTTCCTTCTGCATTAAGTAAGCATTAATTCCGTTTTTAACATTAATTCCGTTTTATAGTTAGCTGCAGAAGAAGTTGTGGCACGGAAGTTAGATGGGAAAGAAGTAAGTTTGTGGGTGTTAATTTGAAGGAGTTTTTCACATTAATTCCGTTTAGATAGCTGCAGAAGATGTTGTGGCACGGAAGTTAGATGGGAAAGAACTAAGTTTGTGCTTGTTAATTTGAAGGAGTCCGGAAATGGACTACAATGACAACAATTAAACTTTTACTTTCCAATTGCAGTTACGAGACATAATATGCTTAAATGACAATGTGAACATTTTCATTCACATAGTTGACACTTATGCTCAATTTTGTTTGCCCAATTCTGAGTCATGTGCTAGTCACGTGTTTTGAAATTTTTCAGAACATGAGAATGAGCAACTGATGAGCAGTTGGTGATGTTATTATGTGTACTTCTATATGTTGTGTTATTTTTTAGGGTTTTTAGTTTTGAATCTTTTATGTCTTTATTTGTGATTGATTTACGTTAATGGTTATAGTTATAAAAATCTCTTAGTTCATTATTCAATTTTAAGTTGAGCAAGCTATCCTGACCATTTTATAGTTTAAAATAAAAATTTGAGTTTAATATAACGGCCACAAGTAAACACAGATAGAGGGATTGAAGACTTTCAAATTTAGGCTCCTTCTCCATTAATTAAGCATACTTGTCGTACAAGATAAGTGCAGAAGAAGTTGAGGAACGGAATATAGATGGGAAAAAACTACGTTTGTGCTTGTTAATTTGAAGTACTCCGGCAATGGTTGACATTTTCCTGCAATTGTTGCGAGTCTCGCAACCTCTATAGTTGGCACTGGCTGAAGTACACATGTTCTTTCAAGTTGCTAGCAAATTTCAAGAATATATTTATTGAAACATAATATGCTTAAATGACAATTTGAAAATTTTAATTCCCATATGGGCACTTATGCTCAATTTTGTTTGCCCATTTCGATTCATGTGCTAGTCACGTGTTTTTTTAATGGAATATAATTTTCTTTTACCTACATAATTTTATTGAGGCTATGATTATCTTTTGACTATATATAAAAAAGAATAACATGCACTGACACTGTAATGCCCTCAAACCCGGCACGATCTACTTTCAAATTCGGGTCCACGGTACTACTCATTCAATGCACACACTTATATAATTTTAAAATATAAATATAATTTAAATATTATTTCAATATACCACTTCTAATCCCAAAGTTCTAAGACCTTTATATTTTCAAATTATAATACTAATGAATATTACATCATTTATCTATTATAACAATATATTTGTGACTTTTCTCCGTCACAACAGATACATATAATTTAACATGCAATTCTTCTAATCAATACTTGATCCTTTCGCTAACCTTCTCGTATTCCTCTCTTTGTTCTAACTTTGCTGAAAATATTTTATTTTAAGCAAGAGTGAACATTTAATTGATCAACAAGTATAATAGTTGAATAAACAATCAACAACATAATGAATATCAACACATTCTTTGAAAACTTCAACAATTAAACAAAAGTTGTGAAACAATTTTGAATAAATAGGAACAAGCATTTTCTTTCATATAACGTTTTTGAAACGACATATTGACCAATCCTCAAAACCTTAATCTTAATTTCTTCTATGTTCTTTCTTAGATTTGACATTTACTTCACTACTATGACATAACATTTACCAACATAACACATTATTGCAAGGGGTGCAATACATACGAATACTTGATCAAATTATTTGATTTGGCACTATTAACTTATCACAATTCAAGCATTATTACAATTCATATTTCACAAATAAATAATTTGACTGAAATAGTTCAACAAATCGAGTGAAGCTGAATCAAATGGCAGAAACTCATTTTTCATAGCTTATATCACATCATACGATGAATTTTATATAGCAAATAAAATTTCACAGTTTAAACTCACTTGCACAAAATAATAAATTTGTACAAGGTCATAGAATACTAGCATAATATATAAACTTTGCATAAGTCAGAAAACATGAATTCACACAATATGAAAGTATTGCGTAAATTAGAACATGCATTCAACACATAAATTGAATGAGAGTTCGAAAAGTTGCCTGAAGTGTTCTTTAATTTATACGCTAAATCTTCCTTCAATTGTTCTACACAATTTAATTAATGATGATATACTAATTAGTCACATAAAAACTTCATATATTGGTTTACGTTAAATTATTACTCATTTTATATATGTTGTTCGCGTTTTATAAATAAAGTAGTGCAATAATCTTTCAAAAATGTCTCTTGGCGTCGCGGCATTCAGGAACACCACGACCCTCATAACGACCTTTTATGATGGTCTATTTTCATTATTGTTCATTTTATAATATTAATCTTTTATAAGTTGGAACATTTTAGAACAATGTCAAAAATATCGCACGTCGGCGCGACATGGCGCGGTGACAGGCCCATGGCATGCCTGACATGCACGATGCCGCTTGACGTCACCTAACACGCCCAGACGTGCACCATGTTGCTCGGCGTACCTTGACACGCCCAAGCGTACATCACTTGGCTCAAAAAAATACCCCGACGACACGCCTGCATAGCTCCCTGGTCAAACAACCCAATGAGTCATGGTCCCGACGCCTACGACTCGAGGCCCTGGCGACCCATAGCTTTGATATACGACGCCTTATAGATGTTGCTTACGGTCTGGTCACAGCGCCGACAATGCAAGAACTCATGCCCAATAGCCCGCTACTTTGACAACCCTTATTCCATTCCTTTCAAACCTCATAACTTGTTCGTTTTAAGTCGGAATAAGTCCTTTCTTGCGTCATTTTCTTATTTGTAACAACCTCTACAAATTCTCTAGGTCAAAATTTTTTCGAGACCCAATATAAAGCTAAAACAGTGGCCCCAAAAACCTTCGACGCCTAGTTTTCTACTTTGGCATATTCGAGATGCCTTTTTCCGAAGGGCATAACTCCCTCCTCCGAAGTCGGAATGAGGTCTTTCTTAAGCCTATAGATTCCTTATTCTACGTACTAAAAAATCCCCAAAAAAGAAAAAAATTCCATAGAATTAAACAACACAAAAAACTGAATCAAAAGTCAGCGCACAAATTGTTTTTCTTAATCTTTCTACTAGTTTTACAAAAAAATTTTGTCGTCTCCAATAATCACAACAACCATAACAACCACTGATCAAAATAAAAACTTAGGATGAAAGGTTTAGAGTTGGGTTTTAGGTACATCTCTTTAGTTCTTTCTTTCTTATTCTTGCTTGAAGATGCTAGCTTACTTTCCTTGTTCTCTTCCTCTCCTTCAATATCCATGAGTCTCTTTCTCTCTAACTCTCTCTCTTCCCTCTTAATTAGGAAATGAAAATGAAATGAATTGATAAAGCTTGCAAATATACTTGTTATATGATTTATTTAAGAGACTTAACCATACTTTAGTTAAAACTCACCAACTTCTAAATTAATACTAACCCTCCCCTAGTTAACTTAATCATCCCCTCGATCCATTAATTATGCCAACTAGGGTTACTTTAGAAGACATAATAAGTGATAAACTTGTTTAAAATCAAAACTTACTAAAGGTAGTAAGTTTTAATCCCTCTTTGTCCCCCTTTACTTAGTATGGAAGGAATTTTGGTCCCACCTTGGTCTCTTCCTTTTTAGCTTTTTACTTTATCCCACATGCTAAACCCTAGCCAAGCCACACCAAAACCCTAACCAAGCCTTTAAAATTCTAGATTTAGTCCAACTAAATTTATTTAGTTATTTTATTTTCTAGTTAGGTTTTCTAACTTTTTTGGTTAGTCGAAAAATCGACTTTCACGGATCGTAATTTAAATTACGCACTCCATCCCCATTTCCCGAACAAATGCTATATCGTATTTCAAAAAGTTAAAAAAAATGAAAAATCATTTTTCACGTGAATAATATTTTTACTTCTTTTTCCCGAAAAAACTTTTATTAGAGATTTCATCTATCTTCCTCAAATAAATGCTTTGACGTAATTCAAAATTTTGAAAATAAACGTTTATTAGCATTTTCAGCATTTTATGAATAGTTTTTGTGTTTTTCTCGAAAAAAAATTCTCCCAAAACTCTCAACACTCATGCATAATCACGTAACACCTAAACTAGGTCATTAATCGACCTATAAACACATAACACAAATAATATTCATAAATGTTCATTTATTAGATATTCACATTAAAACCTATTACAAGGTCATCCGATTTCTCGGGTCGTCACAGACACCCCTTTGCAGATAATTATAATAACACCCATCACCCGTCTACTTTTTTCAAATAAAAGTCAGTACCCGACCCCTATTCTACAGTATATAACATTCACCAGTCCTAATGTAGTTGACCAACTAATAACCAAAATATTTTTAATATAATGTCTAATACATCTAATACACCCTTCAAGTTATACTTTTTAATATATCCACTAAATATAACTTTGTGTATTATATATATATTTTAGACTTAACTTGATCTATTTAATTAAATTATGAACTTGTGCAATAAATAACATAAATTTCAAAAATAATAAATATTCATTTTATCAAGAAAATAAAGGCATGCACTTTTTGCTAATTAAATTTCTCAAAGATTAAAATTTACGTAACATACATTCAAATATATTTTCTTGTAATTAAAAAGTACAATTTAATACCCATAAACGTACAAAATAATGCAAAAAGAAATTATAATTAAAATTTATGTAAAACAAACTTATTATTACAAAACGAATCTTACTATTCATATAAAAGAGTATTAAAATTATATTAATTATTTTTCTCAAATATTATCCTAAACATAAGTCACATTTGGACATATATACTTATTTACAATAAAAATATCAAATATTGTTACTAAAAATATATATAATAAAAGAAAAATCTTTTTACAAGATAGAGATAGTAATAAATATTATTATATTTTCTTTTTATTCAATATTGCACAAAAACAACACCAACTGTATACTAAAAAATATAATCAAAATCATAAAAATCTTAAATTTTAACATATACTTGTAGACACTCAAAATTTTATACACACCATTCATCGACATTGCGGGAGAGGCGATTCGCTTTTTTGAGATAACCACAGGAGGCGGCTCACATTCATTCCGGATACTACCGAAAGTTCAGTTTTAACCCCGGAACACACACCGAGAATATCAGTTCCAACCTCGGAGATAACCCCAAGTTTCATCCTTGGAGATAACCCCAAAGAATACCATTGCAGTTACGGCGATAACTCCGGAAATGCTTGTTTCAAATGCATGCAATCAGCTTCAATCTCAGACCTCCTGCCGAGGCACTCATTCCAAAAACCTAGAGCTAACACCGGGAAGACAGTCACACTTATAGATGACCTTGCGAAATTCAAAAACTTGCAGCAAACCAATCTCAGATGTAACCCTGAGCAACGTTTACTATCAGCCCAAACCGGAGATAACCCCGGTGAAGGGAAAAATTGTTATCTTGCCCCCTCAAACCCCAGCGCGCCGTCTCAACATTTCATACATACATTTCTACACAACAATATCCCACAAGAGCCAAGGAGTTCCAATCCCGAGTGACTATTACGCATGGCAGCACACCGGATAGAATTTGAAGCTTGAAGACCATGGGCATGGTCCCCTCTTCCTGACTTCGTACAACCTCTAATCCCATGCCATTGCATAGATCTCGACAAAGCGGTCCAAAAAAGGTCTTGTACACCTCGTTCGGATGCTCGGATTGAAGTTCTGCAAGTTGACGGACATCACAAAGGCACAAGTGCAGTGGTGCATCATGCCAGCTGCATGATTACATTCACTTGCGGCTCCCAGCTCTATAAATATAGAGCTTGGGGTGGCCATTTGTAAGAAAAAAAGAGGCGAGGAAGCCCTGTCCAATTTGCTCTGTACACACTTCATATTGAGTGATTTCTCATTTTAAACACCTGTTAGCTCACATATAGCTATATTTTACCGGTGGGAGCTGAGTGTTTATCCATCTAGAGTCATAGAAGCCTGCCTAGACAGCCCACTGTAAGCCTTCTCATACTCTATAAAGCCTTTCTTTTCATCTTTACACACACTATTCTTCATATTGAGAGTTGTGTTGTGTGTGTATGCCCGGACTTCGGTTCGTGGTTTTCATTTCTGTCTGTATATATATATATATATATTTATATATGTATATATTTATATATGAACTAACATTATCGAGTTATGCCTCGATTGAGCCTGAACTTATATGCAGGCGTTTACTTTACTTATATATATATATATATATATATATATATATATATATATATATATATATATATATATATATATATATATATATATAATAAGTGGTCGAACTACATCGATGAGCCCAGATTTGACATACTTGAGGCGTTTACTTGCTTATATATATAAATATTTATATATATAAACTGTTGTCAGACTTTGTTTGATGAGCCTAGATTTTACATCCGGAGCGTTTATTGCTTATATATATATATATATACATTTCATCAAGCACGGAGTTTACTTGAGGCCTTTTCTTTATTTTATTTATATTTAGTCCCTTTTGAGTTTACTTTCGTGGCGGTTGATAATCTTCTGACTTTATTTACTTTTCTGATCCCCCATGGAGGTGCTTTGCGGTGGTTGATCATGTCCATATATATATATATATTCACCGCTTTTATATATTTACATTTCCGATCCCCCATGGAGGTGCTTCGTGGTGGTTGATCATGTCTGTATATATATATTTACAGCTTATATATATATATATATATATATATATATATATATATAACCGCTTACTGCTTTTCATATAAACTGCGGCATCATGTGAGCCTAGGCATCATGTGATCACAGATTCAGTCCACTGAATCTAGATTCTGTTCCCGTGATGGACTTTTTCAGTTATAAGCAACTTGTACATTATTTACGGTGTCTGAATTTTCTTAGATGGGTTTCATGCCCATGAGGAGTTCGTCATCGCTGTATATTATTTTCTAGAAGATGCCTCGCATCTTGAAAAATAAAAGCAAACAAGCCCTTTTGTATATAGGTGCGAACGAGGCCTCACACTACTTCCAAATAAACTTCACATTGATCCACACACACACACACATTCATATAATAGTTTCTTGAAAAGTGACGGTCACCGTGGCAACACGGATGTCGGGGGGTGCCTAACACCTTCCCTCTGCATAATCAAACCCCCGAACCTAAATGAATCTTGGTTTCACAGACCCGTTTAGCAGTGTCACATCACTGGGTCAATGTGTAAACCTTTTCTCGGTTGCGTTGGTACAACCAGTTAAAAACACCAACTGGCGACTCTTTCAGTCAAATCGTCGACATGATACATGTCGGACCTTTTTCACTTATTTTTTCAAACAAATCTCACATAACATGAGAACACCAAAGAACAAGAAACGAAAAGGGACAAATAAAAATCCCGACGTCGACAGGTGGAGACTCTGCTGGGGAGAAGAAAGTTTAAGCCGCTATTACAAGCTTTTCAAAACTATTATATGCTTGTGTGTGAATGTGGCATTTACATTTATGATGAATGTGTATGAAAGCATTTTACTTACTACACTGCAATATATCTATCTGTGATATTAGTGCATCACACATGTCATCATTTTCATAAATGGTGAGACATGTTGTATGTGAATGTATGTTGTGTGGTTCCTCCATCAGGAGGCTATCCTATCGGTGTTTGATTACTGGACTCGTAGGGAGACTAATTCCAAAGAGGCTCAGGAAAGGCACCACCCAGATTCGCTCCAGTTGAAAGACCGAATTAACTTCCCATCAAGTAGATTGTGATGATCTGGGGACCTTCATGCCAAAAAGTCGCGAGAGTAACCCTAAGATAGGTCAGCCTCTGATAAACCAAACGCGGAGGAAAGTCTCTTCATGCTTTCCATTTTCTATTACTTGTAAAAGCATTTACTTGTAATTTTATTCCATATTCATGTAATGGAAAATATGAAGAATTATGTGCACATGCATATTTAAAATTAGCATGCTATCCTGTATTACAAAAACAACTGACATCCATTTTGCAGGATAATATTCCTAACACGGATACATCACATAACATGTAAATATTTACATTATCCCTAAGACTAAACTACATAAGTCTTTTGTAGGGAAACAATTGGGCCTGTTACCCGCTCAAAATCCAAAAAGGCCACGAGCCTACAACCAATCATGTCTTCTTCTGACTAGTCTAATGCTATTTCTCGAGAAGAATTTGACGGATTAAGTAAACAAATTACAGATTTGGCTGTTTTGCTTAAAGAATTGCACCAGTCTACTTAGGGTACAAAAATGCCCACACATACATAATCCTCTACACAAGGAGGAACACAATGTTTGGATAAAATGATTCTAGAACCTCAGTTGGATACGACCAACAAAGACCCTGAAAACACCCATCTTAAAGGAGATCCAGACACTGGTGATATCAGGAAGAAGGTCCTTCAAATGGAAGAAACTTTCCGTTCTTTAAAAGGGATTGGAACACATGAAAGTGTTTCATATGCTGACCTTTGCATATTCCCTGGTGTTCATTATCTAGAGAAATTCAAAACCCCTGACTTTGAAAAGTATGATGGATTAGGGGATCCTTACACACATTTGAAGGTGTTCATTGGAGAACTTGGATCTTATTCGGAAAATGAGAAGCTCAGAATGCAGCTGTTCCAGAAGAGTCTGACTAGAGAAGCCCATTCATGGTATACCAGATTAGATAACTCAAAGATCCATAGCTAGGAAGAACTAGCTCACGCCTTCCTCACTCAGTACAGTTTTCAGTCTCAGATGGCTCCTGACTGGTACCAGATTACCAAGGTCAAGGAACAGTCTAATGAGTCTTTCAGAGAGTACGCTCAAAGGTGGAGGCACCTTGCTGCTCAAGTTATTCCTTCCATGATAGAGTCAGAAATGGTTATGACTTTTATAGACATACAAGGTGCTCCTTTCTATGAAAGAGTCTTAGCTGGTATTGGCAAACCATTTTCTAAAATGATCAAGCATGGAGAGATGGGATTGAAGTCAGGAAAGATTCAAGACCTAGCCGCTCTTAAAGCAGTTGCTGAGCACATCCAATCCGGATCTTATGGAAACAACCACCGGAGGGTCCATAAAAAGAAAGAGGAGGATGTTTCCTTAATACTACAAGGTTAAAAAGGCAGTCAGAACATACCTATACAGAGGATAAACTACTCCCCTTTTCAAGCACAGTCTTCAAACCCTCCATTGCCTAAAGGTGGAGATGCAAAGTGCCCTCGAACGTTCACACCCTTAGGGGACTCGCTCGAGAATATTCTTGCTCTTCTGACTACTCAGAAGAAAATCACGCATCTTCTTCCACCAGCCAACCCTAATGGGAGGGGTTTCAATGCTACTCGGAAGTGTGCTTATCATGCTAGAGCACCTGGACAAGAAACTCAAGATTGTTAGGCCTTGAAACATAAGATCCAAGATTTAATAGACAACAGTGAGATCGTGGTTACTAAACCAGATCAACCTCATGTGCAAGACAACCCTCTTCCTCAACATAAAGAAGAAGAGGTCAACATGATTAGTTGGAGCGCTAGATAGAGTTCTAATTTTAATGGTGAATCATCCCAAATCATCAAAGACGGTGTTGACGGATGGGATTACGCAAAGTTTCAATTTGCTATGGAACGAAAGATGAAAGCTCTTTGTAAGCAAATTGAACAATTGGCAGAACTAGTGACCTATCAGCATCAAGTCACACTCTAGTTAATCAGCCAGGAGCATGCCCATCTCCTTCCTTTTGTTATGAATGCTCCACCATCACCTTCAGAAAGCGGAGCTATGGAGGATAAGGTTGCGAAGAGAGCAAATGCTAAAGCCCATCGGGATTTTTCCAATCAAAGGGAATTTACATACTTGGGCCAACCTATGGAGGAGATATTTTAGATGCTAATCAACGAAGGAGAATTACCTCCCTTCTCCCTCCAATTAATCCTCGTTCAAGACGGTTGAACTCCGATGGAGTATGTCAATATCATTCACATTCTCGCGGTCACAACACAGAAGAATGTTGGGCACTTCGTCACCTTATTCAGAATCTAATTGATAGCGGTGTTCTACAACTGGCAGACGATGACACTGTGATACTTGAGAGTGGGAATACCTGTCCTATTAAATGGAAGGGATTAGTATCAGTTATATCCGCCGAGGCTGATGAGACTGTCAAATCATTCTCCATCCAAGCAATTCAACTCAAAGGAGCTGACAATCCTTTGAAAGTGGCTGCATCAGAGCCAATTTCTTTACCCTTCAGACCACAATATCCTGTTGTTAGCTTACACAAAGTCCCATAGAATTATGGAGAAGCTGAAGGATCCATGTCTCATATTAATGCTACAGTGTCGAAGGAAAATCCACTGTATCTTCCTCAGAGGATAATGAAACCCGCCATAAAAGCAAAGAGGAAGATTCCCATGGAGAAAATTGAGAAATTCCTC
Organism: Panax quinquefolius; assembly: GCA_020205615.1. Lineage (NCBI taxonomy): Eukaryota > Viridiplantae > Streptophyta > Magnoliopsida > Apiales > Araliaceae > Panax > Panax quinquefolius. Next base: position 116,763,158 of record CM035152.1, read on the forward strand.
CGCACTATGGGTCATAATGAAGCCAAGGTGGTTCTAAGCTTAAAAGAAGCTCCACATCAGATCTCAATACTGGACTTGGTTTTCTCTTTCGAGGATCACAAGAAGATCTTATTAAAGGTTTTGGAAGAAGCCTACTTGCCGAAATCAGTGGATGTGGAAAAATTTCAACATCTGGTTGATCACATTTTCAACAACAATGTGATATCCTTCACTGATGACGATATACCGCCCGAAGGGACCGATCATTGCAAGCCATTGCACATCACGGTTTTGTCCACCGGGTATATGTTAGCTGGAGTTCTGATAGATGGAGGTTCGTCTCTGAATATCTGTCCTTATGCCACCTTGGTAAAGATGAACATCAATCTCAAATGGATCCGAAGTAGCCATACGATTATCAAAGCTTTTGATGGATCCCGACGAAATTCTGTCGAAGAGATTGAGCTGCCAATTGAGATTGGTCCAAACACATTCAATGTATCCTTCCACGTCCTCAAGATAGATTCAGGATATAACCTACTATTGGGGAGGCCATGGATCCACATGGCTGGAGTCGTTCCTTCCACACTACATCAACAACTCAAATACATTGTCAATAATAGCCTAGTCACTGTCAATGCTGAGTCGTAATGTACTGAACAAGGAGATCTACCTATTATCAGCTTCAATTCAGAAGTTGAGCCGATCATTTTTCATACTTTGGAAGTGAGTAACACGCAATACCATCCTATTGGAGCGCCACTTCCTGTACCCAAGATTTCTGCCGAGGTTATGTCGGCCACTCAAGATATGATGTCACTGGGTCATCAGCCTGGACAAGGGCTTGGTAAAAATTAGCAGGGTATTAAGCACCCCATTCAAGTAACCAGTCAATCTGGGACATCCAGACTAGGCTATTCTGCCAGTTCCAGTTACAGGAATCCTCATAAGAATAAGCAGGTTCCTCAAGCTTCTGCCACACAACGATTTTCTCCACCTACACCTCATGAGCTGATACAATCTCTGGTAAAGGTGCCAGCCCATGTTATGGCCATGCTGTTTCCCAAACCAGTACCATTTAAAGCAAAAGAGGTCCTGATTCCTGATCCTGAAGTGGAAGAGAGGGAACAGAAATGTAAACATGACATTGCCCTGATGATGTCAGGCATACACATCATTGTCCATGATGAACATACAAACATATATACTCCAGACGATCAGGACTTTAACCCTCCATAACTGCAGTCCATCAGGACTTTACCCTCGACAATTGGAGCAGCACTCAATACATTGGTCGACGAGGGTAAAACGGGCAGAAATCCCTCTGCCTTGTAGATAACTTTAATTGCTTACTTTTCTATACAATATTAGTAGTTATTTTATCAGTACATGCTAACACTTTTGTATGATTAAACAGTTTCATATATTAAGTGAAAACATATTTTGTTTTAGGACTCTAAATTTAGATGTGCCTGTACTTGCTGATGAGGTGCCTTTTCTCCACAAGGACTGTAACTTTGATGAAAAGTTGAACTCAGACTTGATGGAAATTTAAGAGGACATTGAGACACCTCAGGAGATTAAGGAATGGGTCAAAGACAAACCTAAACCCAACCTTGACCAAACCACTTCTTTCAATCTTGGTACCTTAGAAAGCCCTAAGCTAATCCAGATTGGTTCAGACCTCACCCCAAACCAACGTAATGACATGGTTGTGCTATTAACCCAATTCCAAGATGTGTTTGCATGGTCTCACAAAGACATAGTGGGTTTGTCCACTGACTGTAAGACCCCAGTTTTTATGAATAAAGATGATTTTTCTATAAATATCATTTTTAAATATTATGGAATGAATTTGATATAATGTTATAGTTGTGGGTAATATTTATAAATTTTGCAAAGTACGCAAGTTGTTATATAATATTCGATTGGTCGGAGAATATTCATTTTAACAGGGAATATTCGCATGCAATCTATTACACAATCATTGGTGGACCCATGACGGAATTATTATGGATTGAGAAAACGACAAAAAATATTTTATTAAAAATTACGACGGAAGTTTTACAGAATTATCTTTGTTGAACTACTTCGGTAGTAAAAGTACAAGATGTCTGGCGTGATTACATAGTAGTACACGGTATTGATTATTGATGCTTACGTGAGAAGTCACTCAGTTTTGTTTAATTATTGCCATAGTAATTGTTGCATAGTATTTCACTTTATTTGATTCAATTATTGTCGATATTTTATATATTATTAAATCAATAATTGAGATAACAAAGTTATTAATATTATTATTTGCAATATTAACAATGTCTAGAAGTTACATCGAGGAGAGGTTTGGTCACCTAATTGCTACATGATAGGAGAAATTCTTATTGGAAAACCCCTCTTTCCTGGGAACGACCTGGTCGATTAATATTGTGAATTATAATAATGATGATAAATGTTGTTAAAAATATTGAGAAGATTTTTATGAAGTAGTTGTTGTAAATTTTGCTTATTATTTGGATTCTCATTTACCCATTTTTAAAATAATCGGTATAAAGTTGTTTAGTATAAATATAATGGGACCCACATGTGATTATGAGATGTTGGTGGGAGGGGAACACGTGGAGCCCACGTGTGGAAGAAAAAAATGAAAGGGGTTGGATTTTGTTCACGGGTGGGAGGAGATTTCAAATAAACATGTGTTATATTTATATATGTATATATAGATATATTATTGTAGTTTTTTTTGTTTGTATTAGATAATGGAATTGAAATTCAATCAACCGTATTGCATCCGTGAATTGTTTCTGTAGCATCTGTGAGTTTTACAAATAGTATCCTTTCTATTCTTCTATAAATAGAAGCTCATTCTTTCATTATTTCTTACAAATTCACTGAAACTCTAGAGGGAGAAATTATAGAGAGAAAGAAGAAAAGTATTCTGCTACTTCACTATTCCTACATCCAGTACTCTTCTTCTTAAGGTAAGGGGTATTATTTCTTTTGTATTCATGAAGAGAACTTCTGTTATTCCATTATTTATCATTCTGTTGGAATAACCTGTATACGTGAGTTACCCTATACTTGGTGAAATTCTTCTATTATTCCATTCTTTATTATTCTGTTGGAACATCCTGTCTGTGCTTTACGCACGACCTAGTTCCGTTATTTATTATTCTGTTGGAACATCCTGCTGCATGCGTTTTACTTGAACACGGGTTCCGCTTTTATTATTATTCTGTTGAAATATTTTATGCATGTGTTTTACGCCGCACTGGTTAAAATCTTTATTATACATTTGGAATATCTCGCATCAGACGCTTTTACGCGGACTGGTTCCGTCTTTATTATTTTGTTGGAATAACTTTGCTCATGCGCCTATCGCATTTCTGGTGATTTCTTTTGTTATTCCATTCTTTATTATACTCGGTTGATTAAAGTTTTGACTTCTATACTCTATGAAATTAGTAGAATATCCTTGATATTTGCGCTTCATCCAGTATCTTTTCATGGAAATATTCTTCTGAGCATTCTTGAATTTTACTCTACAAAGAAGTATCATGTTGACAATTTGGACGTTATTGGTTCCTGGACAAATTAATTCTTGAACCTATTTTATTGAATTCTTATATCATTGTCATCATCCTCATGTTTATATTATGTTGAAAGTCATGGCCTGTAGTGCATAGATGGACTTGGTATGATTATGACCAGGGATTATTCGGTATAATCATGACCGTAATGTTACAAATGATGTGGTAAAAGTCCTCATTGGCCCGTAGTGCATTGATGGACAGTTGTTGGCATGATCATGACCATTGATGAATACATGAATATCCTTGGCCCGTAGTGCATGGATACTTTATGGTTATGATACTAATGAGAGGTTTGAAACCCGAGATACGTCAATATCTTATCTCTCGTAAACTGTGTTTGTATTCAGATGTTGTTAATAGGGCTCAGTTATTGGAGCACGATAATGAGTCAACCCAACCAAAAGAGAGTAAGAAATACAAAATGATAATACCCGGTGATAATACCATCGTGAAGTGGTGATAATAAGCGTGGAGGGAATCAACGTGCCAAAAATGGTAACCACTTCGGTGGTAATCATGGCCAAAACAATAAGAATGGACATTTCAAGAAGAGGAGATTCAACAATGATGGAAAGACGTCAACACCAGCACCCGTGGTTAAGGAAGGAGAACGACCACCTATCATATACTTCAAATGCGGAGGGGAAGGACACATCAGTCCAAACTGCGCGATGCCGTCCAAAGCATGTTATAATTGTGGAAGAGAAGGTCACCTAGCCCGATTTTGTCGTTCACCGAAGACAAGTTCAGCTAGGATGGAGGCACCAAAGGACGTCCTAGAAAAGTCAAAGCCATTAGTGTAAGGGAGAGCGTTTGTCGTGACCTCCCAGAAAGCAAGGAACCCGAACGAGGTCAACACGGGTAAGCTTATCATAAACTTTAGCGAAGTATATACCTTATTTGATACCGGTTTTACCCATTCTTTTATTTCTCCTACTTGTGCTCAACGTTTAAATTTGACTCCGGAGAAATTAGACTTTAACTTATCTGTTGAAACTCCATTGGGAGAAACCTTCATTACATCCACTGATTATAAGTCTTGTTTGGTTCAAATCGGTACCCTCACATTACCTGTCAATCTTATTTCATTGAAAATACTTGCATTTGATGTAATTCTAGGGATTGATTGGTTAAGTACTCATCATACAAAAATTGATTGTTTTCGTAAGGTTGTTAGCTTTCATATTCCTAACCAACCTATTATGCGAATTCAAACAACCAAACCATTAAAATCAATCACTGTCATCTTAAGCCATAAAGCTATTTGTTTATTGAAAAATGGATGTCAAGCTTTCTTAGCTCATGTCACGGATCTAAACAAAAATACGTTAGTTTTGAATGATATTTCTATTTTTAATGAATTTCCTGACGTATTCCCTGAAGAACTTCTTGACCTACCCCCAGAGCGTGAAATTGAATTTTGTATCGACCTTGAACCTGGTACAAAACCTATTTCTAAAGCCCCATATCGAATGGCTCCTATTGAACTTCAGGAGTTAAAGACCCAACTGCAGAAATTGTTAGACATTGGCTTTATTCGTCCTAGTACTTCTCCTTGGGGTGCTCCTGTTCTATTCGTGAAAAAGAAAGATGGGAGTATGTGACTTTGTATTGATTATCGGGAGTTGAATCATGTCACCATCAAAAATAGGTACCCATTGCCACGTATTGATGACCTGTTTGACCAGTTGCAAGGAGCCAAATTCTTTTCAAAGATTGATCTTCGTTCTGGATATCACCAATTGAAGATTAGAATTGATGACATTCTAAAGACGGCTTTTAGAACTCGTTACGGGCATTATGAATTCCTAGTCATGTCTTTTGGATTGACTAATGCTCCTGCTGCCTTCATGAATATGATGAACTGAGTATTCAAGGAATATTTGGATCACTTTCTGGTCGTCTTTATTGATGACATCCTTATTTATTCCAAAAGTCGTGAAGATCATGAGCAACACTTGAGGCTGATACTCCAAAAACTTCGTGAATATAAGCTTTATGCCAAGTTAAAGAAATATGAGTTCTGGCTTGAGGAAGTAGCATTCCTTGGGCATGTGGTATCAAGTCATGTAATATCTGTTAACCCAACAAAGATTGAAGCTATTCAAAGCTGGGAGCAACCTAAATCAGTGACCGAAGTACGTAGCTTTCTCGGCTTAGCTGGTTATTATCGGAGATTCGTAGAAGGGTTTTCTCGAATCGCTAATCCATTAACTCAGCTGACTCGGAAAGATACAAAATTCGGTTGGAGTGAGGAATACGAGAAGAGTTTTCAAAAACTCAAGAGGAGACTCATTTAAAGACTGCTACGACAATACCATCTGGCTCAGAGGGATTTGTCATCTACAGTGATGCTTCGGGCAAAGGGTTAGGATGTGTTCTCATTCAACATGGGAAAGTCATAGCCTATGCCTCTCGACAACTCAAAGAATATGAGAGGAATTATCCTACTCATGATCTAGAGTTGGCAGCAGTCATTTTTGAACTGAAGATTTGGAGGCATTACTTGTATGGGGAGAAAGTGGAGATCTTTACAGATCATAAAAGCCTCAAATATTTCTTCACTCAAAAGGAACTCAACATGCGACAGCAATGTTGGCTTGAACTTTTGAAAGATTATGATCATACCATCCAATACCATTTTGGAAAAGCGAATGTGGTAGCTGACACATTGGGTAGAAGATTATATGCGGGTACGAGTGCGATATTATCAACACAAAGGCCCATTTTGTGTGACTTGCAAAGGATGAAGATAGAGTTAAAGACTCCAGGGACCCACATGATGATGGCAAATATACGAGTAGAACCTACTTTAATCGATAAAGTTAAAAGTCGCTCAAGTTTATAGACACGGAGCTGATGCGTATAAGGAAGAAAGTACAAGAAGGTGCTATGCCGGAAGCAAGAATCGATGAAGAAGGAATACTTTGAGTCAACTCCAAACTTTGTGTTCCTAACGACCCTGAGTTAAAGTATAAAACCATGATGGAGGCGCACAACACACCGTTTGCAATCCATCCTGGGAGTTCCAAAATGTATCATGATCTTCGACATACATTTTGGTGGGAAATATGAAGAGGAGATAATATTTGTTTATCTCAAGGTGTTTAACTTGTCAACGAGTCAAGGCGGAGCATCAAGTACCAAAAGGTACATTGCAACCACTTGAAATTCCAGAATGGAAGTGGGAGCACATTACCATGGATTTCGTTACTGGTCTTCCCAAGGTTTCTCAAGGCATAGATGCAATTTGGGTCATTGTTGATAGATTGACCAAGTCTGCTCATTTCTTACCAATACTAGAAACTTATACACTTGAACGTCTTGCTCGTATATACATAAACGAGATTATAAGACTGCATGGTATGCCGGTATCCATAGTTTTTGATCGAGACCCAAGATTCACTTCACGATTTTAGGTTAGTTTACAAAAAGCTATGGGCACAGATTTACGATTTAGTTCGGCATATCATCCTCAGACGGACGGGCAATCAGAGAGGACTATTCAAACTCTTGAAGATTTATTAAGACTTTGTGTCCTTGACTTCAAGGGAAGTTGGGACAAGTTCTTACTATTGGTGGAGTTTTCCTACAACAACAGTTATCAAGCATGTATTGGCATGGCTCCATTCGAGGCGTTGTATGGAAGAAAGTGTCATTCTCCAGTATGCTGGGATGAGGTGGATGAAACAACATTGTTGGGACCGGAGTTGGTACGTATGACTACGGAAAAGATTCAAACAATTCGACAAAGTATAAAAACCTCACAAGATCGACAAAAGAGTTATGCTGATATTCATCGAAAGGACGTAGAATTTGATATTGGAGATTATATATTGTTACGTGTTGCTACATGGAAAGAAGTTATGAGATTTGGAAAGAGAGGAAAGCTCAATCCTCAATTCATTGGTCCATTTTTAATCCTCGATCGAGTAGGGACTGTAGCCTATAGACTCATTTTACCACCAAGTAAGTCTCGTGTTCATAACATTTTTCACGTATCCATGTTACGTAAATATGTGAAAGACCCGAACCATATTATTGAGTTAGAACCGGACAAAATAGCGGAAGATTTAACGTATGAAGAGGTTCCTGTTCAAATCTTGGATAAGAAGGAACATATTCTACGCTCCAAGGTTATACCTCAAGTCAAAGTTTTATGGAGGAACCACGATGTTGAGGAAATGACCTAGGAGTTAGAATCTGAAATGAAATCAAGGTATCCTTACCTCTTCGATATACCAGGTATGTACCCTAATTTTGAGGGCAAAATTTCTTAAGGAGGGGAGGTTGTAAGACCCTAGTTTTTATGAATAAAGATGATTTTTCTATAAATATCATTTTTAAATATTATGGAATGAATTTGATATAAAGTTATAGTTGTGGGTAATATTTATAAATTTTGCAAAGTACGCAAGTTGTTATATAATATTCGATTGGTCGGGGAATATTTGTTTTAACAGGGAATATTCGTACAATGGCACAATCATTGGTGGACCCCGCGACGGAATTATTGTGGGATTGAGAAAACGACAATTTTTTTTATTAAAAATTACAACGGAAGTTTTACCGTTAATACTGTTGAACTACTCGGTAGTAAAAGTACAGTAATACGCGTGGTTACATAGTAGCACACGATATTGATTATTGATGCTTACGTGAGAAGTCACTCAGTTTTGTTTAATTATTGCCACAGTAATTGTTGCATAGTATCTCACGTTATTTAATTCAATTATTGTCAATATTTTATATATTATTAAATCAATAATTGAGATGAGAAGTTATTCATATTATTATTTTCAATATTGACGATGTCTAGAAGTTCTGTCAAGGAGAGGTTTGGTCACCTAATTGCGCGCCAATAGGTAGAAATCCTTATTGGAAAGCCCCCTCTTTCCTGGGAACAACCTGGTCGATTAATATTGTGAATTATAATAATGATGATAAATATTGTTAAAAATATTGAGAGGATTTTTATGAAGTAGTTGTTGTAAATTTTGCTTATTATTTGGATTCCCATTTACCCATTTTTAAAATAATCGGTAGAAAGTTGTTTAGTATAAATATAATGGAACCCACATGTGATTATGAGATGTTGGTGGGAGGGGAACACGTGGAGCCCACGTGTGGAAGAAAAAAATGAAAGGGGTTGGATTTTGTTCATGGGTGGGAAGAGATTTCAAATAAACATGTGTTATATTTATATATGTATATATAGATATATTATTGTAGTTTTATTTTGTTTGTATTAGATAATGGAATTGAAATTCAATCAACCGTATTGCATCCGTGAATTGTTTCTGTTGCATCCGTGAGTTTTGCAAATAGTATCCTTTCTATTCTTCTATAAATAGAAGCTCATTCCTTCATTATTTCTTACGAATTCACTGAAACTCTAGAGAGAGAAATTATAGAGAGAAAGAAGAAAAGTATTCTGCTACTTCACTACTCTTACATCCAGTACTCTTCTTCTTAAGGTAAGGGGTATTATTTCTTTTGTATTCATGAAGAGAACTTCTGTTATTCCATTATTTATCATTCTGTTAGAATAACCTGTATACGCGGGCTACCCTATACTTGGTGAAATTCTTCTGTTATTCCATTCTTTATTAGTCTGTTGGAACATCCTATCTGTGCTTTACGCACGACCTAGTTCCGTTATTTATTATTTTGTTGGAACATCACTCTGCATGCTTTTCTTGTGGGACTTCCGGTTTCGCTCTTTATTATTACGTTGGAATATCCTCGTTTGTGCGCTTTTCTGCCGGACACTGTTCCGTCTTTATTATTACATTGGAATATCCTATACATGCGTTTCTGTGGGACCTAGTTCGTCTTTATTATTATTCATTGGAATAACTGCGCATTTGGCTATCTATCGCATGCCTGGTGATTTCTTTTGTTATTCCATTCTTTATTATACTCAGTTGATTAAAGTTTTGACTTCTATACTCTATGAAATTAGTAGAATATCCTTGATATTTGCGCTTCATCCAGTATCTTTTCATGGAAATATTCTTCTGAGCATTCTTGAATTTTACTCTACAAAGAAGCATCATGTTGACAATTTGGACGTTATTGGTTCCTGGACAAATTAATTCTTGAACTTGTTTTATTGAATTCTTATATCATTGTCATCATCCTCATGTTTATATTATGTTGAAAGTCATCGTGGCTTCTGTAGTGCATAGATGGACTTGGTATGATTATGACCGAGGATTATTCAGTATAATCATACCAGTAATGTTACAAATGATGTGGTAAAAGTCCTCATTGGTCCGTAGTGCATTGATGGACGATTGTTGGCATGATCATGACCATTATTGAATACACGAATATCCTTGGCCCGTAGTGCATGGATAATTTGTGGTTGTGATACTAATGAATATCCTTGGTCGTAGTGCAAGGATGATGTGGATTATTTATTAAGCTGAGTCCCAGCGATAAAAGTGATGAAAAACCTTTTATATCATAAAAGATAGTAGATTTTATTCTCTACTTGACTCTTTTAATGGATTGCTTGTTCTGCTGCAGTTAAACTTGATGTCTATTGTATTTTATCAGTTTAACATTGTTGAAGACTAATGATAATTCATTCTGCATTATCTTAGTCATAATATTTCTTACTAGGCTAGTTGAGCTCACCCTTTCTTTCACTGTTCTCTTCAGGAAATGATAACGTAGCCGGGACTAGTCGGGGAACGGAGTGACAGTCCAGATGATAGTATTAGTAGTCCTCACTATTTTGTTAAATAGTGTGACAATAAATGCAATGAGGACTTATTCTGAGAGTGGATATTGTCTAGAAGACATTATTTGTATTAAAACTCACAGTTTGTATTTTGTCTTATTTTACACGACAGTTGTATTATTAAGTTGTATTTGAATTTTGTACCATGTATTTGGCGACTTAAGATGGGTGATGTATACCTATTTTGGGGGCGTCACACTGACATTGTCCTTCATCGCCTTCCCATTAAGGTGGGATTTAAGCCAGTCAGGCAGAAGCTCAGGCAATTGAAACCTGAGTGGAGTTTAAAGATGAAAGAAGAAATTGAAAAACAATTTCAAGCTGGCATTATCATGGTGTCCACATATCCGAAATGGATATCCAACATTGTTCCCGTGCCTAAACCAGGAGGAAAGGTGCGAGTTTGCATGGATTATTGGGATTTGAACAAAGCTTGCCTTAAAGATAGCTTTCCCGTGCCCTTTATCCACATTCTTATTGACAATATTGCTCAATACGGCATGTACTCCTTTGCCATTTGCTTTGTGGGGTATCATCAGATTATGGTCGCTGAGGAGGATCGTGAGAAAACTACTTTTATCACGCCTTGGGGAACCTTCTGCTATAGACGGTTGTCTTTCGACCTCATCAATGCCGGGGCAACCTATCAGCGAGCCATGATGGCTGTTTTCCACGATTTAATGCATAAAAAGATAGAGATCTACGTGGATGACATCATTGTCAAGTCCCGAAGGGAAGAAGACCACTTCGACCATCTCAAAAAGCTCTTCAATAGGTTGCGTAAGTACAACTTGAAGTTGAATCCAGCTAAGTGCACCTTTGGCGTTAAATCAGGTAAGTTGCTAGGTTTCCTAGTCAGCCACAAAGGGATTGAGCTGGATCCCACCAAAATCCAGGCCATCAAGAAAATGCTCATTCCTCAGACATAGAAGGAAATACGGGGATTTTTGGGAAGAATCAACTTCATTAGCAGGTTTATTTCTCAACTCATGGCAACCTGTGAGCCCATTTTCAAATTGTTAAGGAAGAACTCCTCCAGGAAATGGAACGATGAGTGTCAAAAAACCTTCCGTACAATCAAAGAACAACTAGTTAACGCTCCTGTTTTGGTACCTCCCAGGGATGGTGTTCCCCTGTTCATGTACCTGTCCATTAATGACAATGCTTATAAAATTTGCATCTTTCAAGAGAAAGATGATAGAGGCCAAGAACGAGTTATCTATTACCTCAGCAAAAGATTCGGCATCAGTGAACACAAGTACACTCTGATTGAGAAGACTTGTTGTACTTTAGCATGGGCTTGCATGAGGTTACAACATTACCTCCATGGTTACACAACCCATCTCATATCCCGCGTGGATCCTCTTAAGTATATGTGTTGAAGAAGACCATCTCAATGAATTGTCGGTCTTATCCGGATGGCGAGTTGATCCTACAACAATTTGACATTATCTACGTGACGCAAAAGTCTATCAAAGGTCAAGGAATTGCGGATTAACTGGCCGCCGCACCTATAGGGGATTACAAACCCTTAGAAACATATTTCCTCGATGAAGGAGTAATGACAGTTTAGCAACACCATCAGTACGATGCATGCTACACATGGAAAATGTATTTCGATGGAGCTGTTAACATAAAAGGTTCTGGAGCTTGAGCAGTTCTAGTATCCCAGAGGGGAGCGAGATCCCATCGCCAAGTTAAATTGCGGTTTATCAAGACCAACAAACACGGTGAAGTATGAAGGTTGTATCATGGGGCTAAAACTTACCCGTTCAATGGGCATCAAGTGGTTAACTGTCTTTGGGGATTCAGAGTTGGTAATTAAAAAATCCACAGGAATCTATCAAACAAAAAAATTACATTTGCTGCCTTACCATCGGCAAGTTCTACAGATGGCTTTGGAGTTCAAAGAAATCTCCTTTCCACACATTCCTCGTAATAAGAATGATTTTACGGATGCATTAGCAACGTTGGTCTCCTTGATTCACATACCTAACAAGGAAAATATGCCAAACATCACATTTTCCCTACAAAAGGCCTCAGCCTATGGAAACTATGTTGGAGAAGTATCGGATGAGCTACCTCCCATCTACAACCCTTGGTATCAGCACATCAAGGAGTATCTGTGAGATGGATCTACACCCGCTGAGGCGAGCCTGACTGAAAAGATGAGGATCCATAGACTTGCTATGAAATTCTACCTGAGCGGAGATGCACTCTACAAAAGAGATGCATGATTAGGTCTCCTCAGATGTCTGGACAAAGACCAAGCTCAAAGGCTCATGGATGAGATCCATGATGGAGTATGTGGCCCACACATGAGCGAACCCCTACTTGTTAAGAAGATCCTCAGAATATGGCATTATTGGCTTACGCTCAAAGCTGACAGTGATGATCACGTCAAGAGGTGCTATTAATGCCAGATTCATGGGAATGCCATCCACGCCCCTCCAAGGGAACTCCACAATATGAGTTCGCCGTGGCCCTTCTTAATGTGGGGAATGGACGTGATCGAGTCCATCGAGCCCAAAGCTAGTAATGGACATCGGTTCATATTCACCATGATCGACTACTTCACCAAATGGGTAGAAGCAGCCTCTTTCCCTAGGGTTACCAAAGAAGTCATCATTGCTTTCATCCGAATCAATATTGTCTATCGATATGGACAACTAGAGGTCATTGTGTCAGACAATGCTAAGAACCTCAACAACAAAATGATGGAGGAGTTATGCAGTAAATTCCACATAAAACACCTTAACTCCATCATCTACCGTCCAAAGATGAATGGTGCTATTGAAGCGGCTAATAAAAACATTAAGAAGATCATGCAGAAAATGTCAGCCAACCACAAAGGAGGGCCAGACTTCTTGCCTCTAACTTTATTAGCCTACAGAACTTCAGTGCGTACTTCCATTGGGGCAACACCCTACTCATTAGCCTATGGGATGGAAGTAGTGCTTCCCATAGAGGTGGAAATGGAATCCCACATAGTGTTGATGGATGCTCAATTAGATGAAGACCAATGGGTACAAGACAGGTATCACCAATTATCTCTAATAGACTAAAGGCAAATCGCGGCTATCTTCCATGGTCAGTTATATAAGCAAAGGATCGCAAAATCCTACAACAGGAAAGTCCGGCTATGACATTTTAAACAACACGACTTGGTTTTGAAGAAGATCATTGACAACCAAGATCAATCTAAGGGAAAATTCGCTCTTAACGGGGAAGGCCTGTTTGTTGTCAATGAGGTATTGACAGGAGGCGCTCTAAGATTACAGGAAAAGGATGGCGATGAAATTCCACAGCTTATCAACTCGGACACCGTGAAACGATACTATGTCTGAAGTTATCATCAAGCAAACATCCTGGTTTTTTTTATCATCAAATCACTAGTCATTCCGATTTTCTAACCCTTTTTACATACTTTTCTGCCCCTCAGAGAAATATACACTTCAAACCAGCAGCCTGGTTTCACCCCATTTCAACCCTTTCACACAATTTCGGTTATCCCTCCAGGGATTGAACCCTTCACACCTGCAGTTTATCATGAAAACGGGATTAAACTTTTCTACGCTTGCAGTTTGTCCTGAAGACGGGATCAAAATTTTTTCACACCTGTAGTTTGTCCCAATAATGGGAACAAACTTTCTTCTCCCCGCAGTATAGCCTGCACATAGGATTCATACCTCTCTTCGGCTGCAATTCATCCTGAGGGGTGAACTACGTCGACCTGATCTCCCTGATACCCAGAAGTACGTAGGCAGCCATATTCTATATAGCCCGGTAGCAATAAAAAAAAATAACAAAAACATTTCTACCCTTTTTCTACAAAAACAAAAACAACAAAAACACTTCTACACCCTTCTTCATTAATAAAGCTTCTACACCTATCCGCCTTTTACATTCAGCGTTGAATCTCTTACACCAGGTTTGAACTATGCAGACCTGATCTCCTCTTCAATAGGAGTACGTAGGTATCCATTTATGGTTCGGTCTAACCCCTTACCAGAACAAAAATACTTGTCACACGGTACTTGTCACACGGTACTGGGATCAAACTTCAATCCATCACATTTCATCGGCTTCAGACTAAAGGGATGGAACTACCTAACCTCTCCTCACAAATAGGAGATTCGGTGACCATCTAAGCTGCAGTTGTGCCTCAAAAGGTAACCCCAATCCATAAGAGATGGAATTAACTAGGCTTCTCACAAATAGGAGTACTGGCGACCATCTGTGGTGCGGTCAATCTCAGAGAGGAAAAGCCACACTCCTCTCCACATTTCCATATAGAAACCAGTCCCAAGACACCAAAGATGGTAGGGATACACACAGATCAATGATCAGTTCTGAGAAATCCTGCGACATCTCAATGTCTATACATCAAGGATGAGGTCAGAATGCATCAAGATCACAAGCCCTGAAGAAACAGGAAAATATCAAGCAAGTATCAAGGCACAACTGAAAGGGAAGTGAATCAAAATATATTTCCCTGCCATATATAATATTATTTGGTATATACATATGTGATGTACATGAAAAAATGGCTAAGCTAGTCTATGCAGGAAAATACAAGTCTATATACGGATCTGTATGCATGAGAACTATCAGATCTAACATAACATTCCTCTCTGAAGAAGGAGGTAACACTGCAAGCTCCTGCCAAATGGTATCTACACGAGCTAGCAGATCCGAGGCCAACTGCATGGTGGCATGATGCTCATCAATGTATGCACTTATATCGGCAAGGATGCCAGTCGTGATGGATCTCACTGAAGTACTATTTATGACGGCCACATCCCAAGCAGATAGGGCAGCATCCCGCTCTACAATCAATGCATCTCTGGCTGATCTAGCCTCATCCCTCTCTAATAGAGCTGCGTCTCTCCCATCAAGAGCTGTCAACATCTAGGCCCTAGCCTGATCACTCTCAAAGGTCATTAAATATAGACTCTGCTCCAAATACTGTGCTAAATGCTGAATCATAGTAGCACTCGTAGTGGGAGAATCCATCACAAATGCTGGCAACCCAGCAGTCAAATCCCCATCCATGGGAATATCAGTCTCCTCCATAGGTTCCTCATCGTCGAAATCAATCCCCTGCACTGTGGATACTACCGCAGCCAATGTAGTTTCTGTCTCCATCCATGCAGAATACTCTACAGAACAACCCAGATGAGTGACAGAAAACTTAGCTAACTCTCGCTGATCCCAACAGGCATACAACCTGGATCTGTCCTTTGCTGATAAGTGGTGAGAAGCGAAGCGCTGACTCGATGCCCCCTCAAAAGGATGGAAGTCTTGGAACTTGTCAAACTGACACATCACGGCCAGTGGATGGTAAGTGATCATGCCTCTCAAGCCAGCAAGAAGAAGATAATCCATGCCTGGAGCATGAGTAATGAAGTTGTAGGGTGAGCTAAGCCCTGTACATGGCAATATAGCAAAACGGATCTCCGATCCCTGCTAGGAAAGCTAACCAAGATGCAGTATCTATACACTCCACAGGCTGAAAGGAGTATGACATGGCTATATCATGAGTGAAACAATACCCATGCCATCTGAAAGTGCCAATCGATCTTAAGTGTGACATAAACCACACATACAGCATGACCGAGCTGCTTGTAAACACTCCCGTCGGATAAGTGCATCAGTATGTGGCTGACCTCATAGTCTCTGCTATGATCATCGATATAATGGTGTGACCCTCCCTGAGAGCTCTCACTGCCATAATGACTCCTATGTGCAACTCATCCATGTACCGTGGCATGTAGACATACGACAGTACGCATAATAACAATACATCCACT
Organism: Panax quinquefolius; assembly: GCA_020205615.1. NCBI lineage: Eukaryota > Viridiplantae > Streptophyta > Magnoliopsida > Apiales > Araliaceae > Panax > Panax quinquefolius. Next base: position 116,779,291 of record CM035152.1, read on the forward strand.
CTGGCCAGATGCCAATGATCCTCCGGTGTGGTGAAATCCCCGGAATGTTGTACATAACTATCCTCTAAGCCAAATTTATCAAATAGAAAACACTGGGATATAACGTGGCCAGATGTGAGCTCATCATGCACCACCCTACGCCTCAATCCAGTGAGGGTCATGAACTGCCTACTCATGTCTCTAATTTCCATATGCACGCAAGGTCTGTCCAGTGGCAGCATCATCAAACATGCATACTCCTCCAAACTAGGAGTCAACTCCTAGGTCCCAAATCGAAAAACCTGCCTCTCCGATACCTAGTGCTCCAGCATGCCCTCCACTAATCCTGTGGGAACCTAAAACATCAACAGGGTCATAGTATGCTGCAATAGATGATCTCTAGTCACCCTGTCTGATGGTGACATACTATCATACCACGATCGCATACCAGATGCCACCAAAAATGGTGGGGTATGATCAATACGGCTAACTATCGAAGAAGACATCTGTATGGGCCGTGTCATAAGACCATCCAGGGGTCAATGCTGAATATCTCTGGACATACATACATATGTAGAACATAATAACATGCATGATACAATAGATGGCAATATGATATAGGGAATGAAAAACTATACATACATTCCTAAGTATATCATCATCTAAATACATCTCTGTACAGCTAAAATACAGGGAAATGGTGCAAAACTGCCCTACATCTAACAAAGGCCTATCAAAAGATATAGCAAAAATGGGGCGAAGCTACCCAATATCTAACAGAGGCCTATCAAAAGAGATAACGAGAATATGCATCAGAAGAAGACAATGGTGTTAATGTCTACATCATCAATAATGTCTAGCGGATGTATCTCCTCCTGAGTCACTGGATCTCTATCCACAGGGATGTCAGGCCTATACAAGGGAGGATCTGCACCGACAAAACCATATGGGTCACCTGAGGGGCCAGCGCCAGAGCTGGAAGGATCAAAAGTATCTTCCTCTAAAGGATCTCTACCCAAATGTCGGATAAAGAAATGTGCCCGTTCCAACTACCGGGTCAAACTGTCAATTTATGTCACATGAGTCGGATCTCTGACATAGGCTAGCCAATCCATCATCATAACGGATCCTGGAACCATATCCCCCATGAACTGAGTGGTGTGGGTCTGGGCACCAATGGTACGAGGGAACCACCAATGCTGGAACATCTCCTGAGTGCAGGGACCCTCTGATAATGTGAAATTGTCAAACCCCAACAATGGGATATCAATGATGGGCGACTGTGAAACAGGCCAATAACACCTGGCAAGAGGCAAGATCGGCATGCGAATCTCTCCTGTAGAGCTCCTGATAGCACGCTCTCCTAAGTAGAGCTCCCATCCTCCATCTGTGAAGAGATGAATCCTACGGGTGGAAATCACATGCTCAACACCAGTTGGGTACCTATCCTCAAATCTAATGCTCAAATGCTCCCCAAAATAGGGAACCCATGTGATAACATCCGCTGTCAACAACTCCAGCTGTAGGCGGCAATGAGTAAAACCCTCAGAAACAGGGACCTCCACAAATATGGAATGATGCCATCTTCGTCCTCATAGATAGGTGTCTAAACCTAACACACTCACAGGACACAAACATGGAAGCCTCTCATAGGCCCAAAACTGCCAACACCAAGGCAAACATCTGCTATCAGTCAACACTCTTAACCTATACATGGGAAAAGATAATAGAAATACTCACCAGCAGAAACGGGTAGAATCCTAACCAAGCCTCGGTCAAGCCCTGCGATCGCATGCGCATTCCCTTGAGGAAATACGTAAAGGTGTAGGAACCCCAATCATACTCTCCTATACGGTCCACATGTCGAGTGGCGTTGATTAAAGCGAAGGATACCGTAGAAGAGTTATTTGCTATGTAGCAGCCCCTAATGATCATCAGGAACAATCGCCGAAGAATGCAATCCCTAACTCTCACATCATCAGGTATTGGCTCACTCAAACCATTTCACATAGATCTACGCCAAAAGGACACATCTGACGCAGCCCTACCTTGGCGCCTCCACCAGAACTCCCAACAAGGATCTGACGGTAGTCGAGGTAATATTCGCCATACAAGGCACTTGAGCCCCTCCAAACTCCATACCTGTGATAAACCGCCAATTCATCGGCATCATCATCACCTCACAGTCCAGCAAATAGAGTGACTGAGTCTGGTGAAACCAGCACTCAGACAATGCCTTGAGGTAACCCCAGGGACAACGACGGGGAAGAATGGAGAAGAACGTCTCGAATCCCCAGCCATGTATAATCACTCCATAGTCATCATGCAAAGCCTGATACATAGAGTGAATGCCAAACCAATTCCCTCGAGGCTGTGTAAAGCTAGGAACCTACATCAAATGCAGATAAGGATCAGAACCCTTTACTCCTCATCAATAAGAAATAAGGATGATTAAGATCTAATTTTATACCTCATTTGCGTGCAGGTAAACTGAAGGGTGTCGACTCAAATCACCCAGAAGCTTTGGGTTCACCACTTGAATGCCTGGCAAATCCCTATGGGGAACACGTGCAGTAGGAGCAGGAACCTCAACCGGTGCATCCTCCTCCTCGTCCTCGACATCCAGCACTTCAACCTGGATATGACATATCACCGCCTCCACCAAATGACGAGGCTGTCTAACAGAACGGGGTGGAGGTACTTCAGAAGCCCTTCTCCGTACACCAGAAGTAGTCCTGCGAGAACTACTCGACTGATTCGGATCCATATATTTGGACAACAAGTCTCCAAATCACCTCAGAAAGGGTGTGGTAATGTTTAACCTGGAGCTTTTCAAAATGCATTTTTATGACTACATGCATACATGCATTATTTTAACATACGTCTACAATAGAGTTAAGAATGCATGACTACCCAATGCCTACGTTTTAGAAAAATTTTGCCATAGTCCCCATTGTAAATAGGACTATCCACATGCACATAGGCATGACTAGGTGGCCATTCAGTAGCAAACCTACCCACAGTCATATACATCCTACATGCATTAATACATCACAGTAAAAAATCCGTAAGTGTAGTTTAATTACCAGGATTATTTTGCTTTTCTACCTTTACTCATTTGTCCTCAAATAGGATAAGAAATGACAGTAAAAGGCACCAATTTGACTATTTCAAGTCAAATTTTTTCATATCATTATGTTCAGCATGGTTTGATACTAACATTTACTATATTGAATATTTTTTATCAAGTCATATCAGCATGCATATTTTCTACTATGTGTATAATGGCATTTCATGTGATAAGTCATTTTCCAACAGATAGAAACTAGAAAAGAATACATGCATACATTAACAGGACAGTGTAGAACACTTGTACGGTGGCAGAATGTGCAGAAAGTCGCCCGAACTCAGCAGATCTGAAGAAGAGCTCTCGGATTTCCTTCGTGGCGTAACTTGAAAATGACTTATAAAAGCAACCTGCAGGCTTTATATAGCCACAGTTGGCCGTAAGTCCACCTGCGGTACCCCTACGTGGGTCCCACCCCTTCGGCTCAGTCCAGTTCGAGTTGCAAAGGAGGTCTCATAAGCTAAAAAGGCCAAATCAGAAATAAAAACGCTACAAGATTGAGCAGAATAGCCTGGAATCCTGGTTTTCACGGGCCAAACTTTGGTTCCGAACATCACTGTATTCACCTGAATGCAAGGTATACTATACCAGTGACCTCAACTTTTGCAAATCATGCTAGGCAATGCCTCACAAAGGTCCGATGCCGCCAAACACAGGGTTGTAACCCTAAAAGAAGTATCCCCGGCGGGGGTCACAACGCCAAGTTTAAACATTGATAAAGTTTCCCCGACGGGGGTCACAACGCCAAGTTCAAACATTGATAAAGTATCCCTAGCGGGGGTCACAACGCAAACTTTCAATCATCCACGTATCCCCGGTAGGGGTTACAATGCGTTATTCGTCTATGAACGAATTCCCCGGTGGGGGTTACAATGCAATTCAACCATTGATGTACGTGTCAATGAAGGTCAAGCATCCTTGACGTCATTTCAACCGATGGCTAGTAAATCCATCGAAGCATCGGAGGCCATTCGATGATCTTATCCATCAGTGCACTTATCCATAACCTTCCCCGGCGGGGGTAACAACGCAATGAAATTATTGATACACACGTCAATGAACGTCAAACAGCCTTGACAATTTGCCCAACAGGAATCTCTCCGATGATACACACATCAGCGAAGGTCAGGCAGCCTTGACAATACATACTATTGGCAGTAACTCTGACAGGATCGTGGTATATGTTATACACATCCTCAAACAGACAAAGCTTTATCCCCACAGATCTCTTGCACATGAGAGGCACATCTTTGGAGTAGAGTCTGTATCAAGGATCCAGGACCTTGGTGATAACCCCAATGTGAACATCCTTAAAAATTTGGATCGTATGTCCAAGATATCACTGATTGTTATCCTCGACAGGATTAACAGGGAAACGACAATCATTCCATCATGTTGGAAAACAATCTAACAACCCACATGCATCATGCAATTGCATCATGTTGCTACACATGTCATCATATTTATCATGTTGTATTTCAAGTGTCTAGGATTCTTTATCCTATCCATGCCTTGCATTGTATGAATATGATAAAGAGAGGCATTTGTAGACACTCAAGATTTTTTGTACACCTGTTACTGACATTGTAGGAGGGCAGATTCGTCTTTCAGAGATAACCTTGGGAGACAGCTCACATCCATTCCGGATACTACCGAAAGTTCAATTTCAACCCCAGAACACACACCGGGAATATAAGTTCCAACCTCGGAGATAACCTCGAGTTTTATCCTTGGAGATAACCCCAAGGAATGTCATTGCAGTTCTGGCGATAACTCCGGAAATGCTTGTTTAAAATGCATGCAATCAGATTCAATCTCAGACCTCCTGCCGAGGTACTCATTCCAAAAACCCGGAGCTAATATCGGGAAGACAGGCACACTTATAGATGACCTTGCGGAATTCAAACACTTGCAGCAGTCCAATCTCCGATGTAACCATGAGCAACGTCTGCTATCAGCCCAAATCGGAGATAACCCCGGTGAAGGGTAAAATTGTCATCTTGCCACCTCAACCCCCAGCACACCGTCTCAACATTTCATACATACATTTCTACACAGCAATGTCTCATAAGAGCCAATGAGTTCCAATCCTGAGTGACAATTACGTGTGCCAGCACACCAGATAGAATTTAAAGCTTGAAGACCATGGGCATGGTCCCCTCTTCCTAATTTTGTACAACCTCTAATCCCATGTCATTGCGTAACTCTCGACAAAAGCGGTCCGAAGAAGGTCTTGTACACCTCGTTTGTAAGACCCCAAATTTTATAAAATAAAAGTATTTATTTTTTCTTATAATTGTTATTCAGTAAATGGTTAAATTGATATATAAGTTAAAGTTAAGGGTAATGTATGAAATTTTTCAAAATATGCAAGTGGTTATAAAATACTCATTTCTGTCGGGGAATATTCGTTTGGTCGTGGAATATTTGTTGTTGTGGGAATATTTCACGATTTACGGTATGACCATTTGTGGGCCCATAATAAGAATAACTCATCGGATGAAGAAAACGACAAGTTTGAGTTTTTATAAATAACGGCGTAATTGTTACCATTAACACTATTGGATTACCTTGTGGTTAAAATACAGTAATACGCGTGGTTGCACAGTAGCACACGGTATTGCACAATATTTTTGAATTATTGATTCTTACGTAAGAAGGCACTACTCCATAATTGTTACTATAACTACTGTTCAATATATTATTTTATTGATTCAGTAATTGCTGCGTTGATATTTTATATTATTGTTGTTTCAATAATTATCACGACACAGTATTTCCCATTATCAGATTAATAATTCATATTATTTGAATAATATTATTAGATAACATTATTGATAATGTCTAGAAAGTTCTGTCAAGGAGAGGTTTGGTCACCTAATTGCACGCCAGTAAGGAGAAATCCTTATCGGAAAGCCCCCTCTTTCCTGGGAATTGCCTGGTTATCATTATTGTGATTCTGTAATATTATTTGTGAATAATTAATTATTGATAAGGAAATATTTATTTGATGAGGATATAAATGATGGATTTATTTATTTTATGTGGTTATAAATGAAGGAAATAAATGTTGAGGTGTTTTATCAGTATTTTATCGGATTGGAGGTATTAAAATAATAAATTCGTGTTCTTAAAGCTCTATTATGTGATTTATAATTTTAATCTGACCGTTGGATCGTTGTAATTTTTGGATATGTTATACATATATAAGTTGAGTATATGTCCACAAATTTTGAACCGTTAAAAATTAACACATGATTTGTTATGAATTTTAAAAGGTGTTAAAAATCATCCATTTGTGGATTTCGGATATTTTCTGTCTAGAATTTAGAAAATCTTAAAGCTACAAAGTTGTAGAGAATTCGATTGCATGTGGAATGGACATAAAATTCTTATTTTTCTGATAAACGGGCTATTTTCTATGAATTATTGAAGTTTCGGAAAATAAAATGATTTTTATTAAAATTGGGTGGGACCCACTTTTGGTTGGTGTTGAAAACATGTGTTGAATTAGTGAGCCCCACTAGAGGTGGCTGATAATTTGGTCTTGGATGGTTGCGTAGGAAAAAGAAAATAAATAATAATATTTTATTATTTTAGTCTACTTTGGCGTTCTAGCATAAGTTATAATTGAAAATTACACCAGAAACATAAGTTTTCTCTCTCTATATTATCGAGCGTATTTTTGTGAGTATTTAGATACTTTGAGAGTTTCTATCCAGTGCAAGGTTCCTTTGGCTTTACATCCGATATTCTAGTCAAAAGTACTGCTCTTTTGAAGTTGGGGATTGTAAGGGTTATTATGTTTTTCAGTTTCGTAAATTTTTCGACCCTCAAAAATTCTGAAAAAAATTGAAACGATAATTTGATGAGTTTTCTAGATTGTGTCCAAAAATGGTGATTTTTGGATATATAGATTAGGAGTTATGAATTTTATGGGAAAAGACTATTTTAAAAGTAAATCCTTATAACTCCTTGTGGTTAACTCCAAAATTGGTGAAATTTTTATTGGGAGTACATGTATATAATAGAAGTATACTTTGTAAATTTCGGAAATTTTGGACTAAAGTACAATTTATGATAAATGTCTAAATATTCGGCAGTTTTGGCCATATGAAAAATAATAATTGAATTTTAAAAATTCTGAGAAAAATATATGTTTAATATGGGACTATATTCTGCTAAATCCCAGAAAAGAATATTTGTTTATACTGATTTGGTATTTTTCATGATAATGGACTAGTTATGAGTAAATGAATTAAATATGTTATGCGAAATAAGCAAATTGGAAAATAGGATTTTATGGCTTGAGAATCCTATATAATGTATATGCAGATTTTTTGATGAGGGTTTTGGTTATTGGTGATGAAATCTTATGAGTTTGGCATTTTAGGATGATTAAATGCATTAATTAGTAAAGTGTAAACAATTAAAATAAATTATTTTTAAGTTTAAGAAATGATTAAAATATTATTGTAATATTAATAATATTAGATTATGAGATTATTAAGTGATTTATAACATTTGGATTAAGGTATTATAAATATGGATATGGATTTTATTATGAAACTTTATCTTTTCGTGTCGGGGTTATTATTCACGTATACGGTACTATGTACGAATACGAGTTACTATTCATGAGTTACTATTCACGGGGTACTATTCACGACAAAATTGGTTTCTTTTTCTGACCAAATTATCGTTAATTTATGAATCTTACTCTTGAAATTAAATCCATGTTTTGATCATATTGTTTTTATTATCATATATAATATTTTTATAATTCTGGTGAGAAAATTTCTCTTTGACTTGAGTGTAAAGATGGATAGATTATTGATATGATCGTGACTATGGGTTCTCTTTGGCCAGTAGTGCAAAGTTGAATCGTTGACTGGTATGATCATGGCTATTGAATTTACAATTGAATATTTTTAGCTTAAGTGCAAAGGTGAATTGATCAACATGATTATAATTATGGTTTATATAAATTCTGAAATGATTATGTATTTCTTTGGGATATGAATATCTTTGGCCCATAGTGCAAAGATGACATGTTGTTGAATATCTTTGGCCTGTAGTGCAAAGATGATCTGTTGTTAAATATCTTTGGCCTGTAGTGCAAAGATGATCTGTTGTTGAATATCTTTGGCCTGTAGTGTAAAGATGAATTTATTAGTATGATTATGAATAGGAACTGTGATTTGGTATAACCATGATCTTTGATGTTTTAGGTAAAGACAAGTGATGAAAATTATCTTTTGTCCTAGATGAGAAGAGGAATTTAGAACCACAATTATGATTATGAGTTATTCACATGAATGTGGACAGGAACTGTTGATTGATATTACAGGGATAAAATATTATTGGTGGACATTTAACATGGAGAAGATAATAGACTTTATGGTCTATTTGACTCTTTTAATGGATTGCTTCGTTCACCGCAACTATGGTTGAAAAGTTTTATCATCTACCATATGTTCTAAATCTACGATTTGACATGATGAAGGCTATTGATAATTTAATTATCTTTAGTCATGATATTCTTTTATGAGAGCTAGTCAGGCTCACCCTTTGCTTCACAATTCCTTTCGTGTAATAAGAGTGTTCTTAGAATTGCGGGGATAACAAGGAATAGAGCGGTGAATGGTCTATAGTCATTGAGGTTCTCCTAAATAGTATGGAAATAATTTTATTGAGAACTTTAGATAAGTGTGTCGTATTGTATAAGTCATTTGATATTTAATTTTGGTGAACCGAATAGGGTGAGGTGAACCCAACTTTGGAAGGGTGTTTTGCCACTATTATACAAGATGTCTAATGACATACAACCTTGTGTTATCATAAGGCAGGGTTGTGCACATCCACTTGCTGAGTATATCTATGAGCACTACCTATGTGATCTTGGAGTTGGGTTGAAATATAATTTTAAATTGCAGACAGTGGAGATAGTTATATGGCAAGAGAAGACTCACCATTAGAAAGAACATGATAGTAATCTTCTCATTTTTCTTTGGGGTCTATTGGGTCAACCAAGAATAATTCTGTGGACATATGATATCTATCATAACCTAGACGCATGGCCTCCCATATACGAAGGTTTTTTTGAGCACTTCCCAAAGATTTTAATTTCTAAAATAGTTTTTGACTGTACCTTTATGTATGGTGCCATTGTGACGTGCTATCCAAGTTGGTGTCAAGAGTCACAGTTAGTATATATATTTGTATCAAAACTCACAATATATGTGTTGTTGTATTTTGCACGACAATTATAGTAATAAAGTTATAGTTGTTTTCTGTACCATGTATTTGGCGACTCAGAATAGGTTGGGTGGTTTGGACCTATTTTGGGGGTGTCACAGTTGGTATCAGAGCTTAGGGATATTGTCTCTGGCAGAGATCGGGGAATAGAACTAGGAGGGGAGAGATGAGTAAACCCTTCGCTAGTGTATGTCCTACCTAAGCTGAATTTTCTTGCTTAAGTTGACAAATTGTGATATGTCAATTAACCTTTGTTTTGAAGCTGTATTCTAGAATGATATCTGAAATACAAGAGATAAGCAATGGAGAAATCATGAGGACATGGAAGATGGAATCTGAAATGAAAGTAAGGTATTCTCAACTCTTTGAAATACCAGGTACGTAAATTTTGGGGACGAGATTTCATAAGGAGGGGAGATTGTAAGACCCCAAATTTTATGAAATAAAAGTATTTAATTTTTCTTATAATTGTTATTCAGTAAATGGTTAAATTGATAAAAAAGTTAAAGTTAAGGGTAATATATGAAATTTTTCAAAATACGCAAGTGGTTATAAAATACTCATTTCTATCAGGGAATATTCGTTTGGTCGTGGAATATTCTTGTTATTGGGGAATATTCGTACGACGGCGCATCCATTTATGGGCCCCATAACAGAATAACTGTCAGATAAAGAAAATGACAAGTTTGAATTTTTATAAATAACATCGTAATTGTTATCGTTAACACTGTTGGATTACCTGGTGGTTAAAATCTGATGTCTGGCGTGGTTAAGAGAAGACACCAGTATTGCACAATATTTTTGAATTATTGATTCTTACGTAAGAAGGCACTACTCCATAATTGTTACTATAACTACTGTTCAATATATTATTTTATTGATTCAGTAATTGCTGCGTTGATATTTTATATTATTGTTGTTTCAATAATTATCACGACACAGTATTTCCCATTATCAGATTAATAATTCATATTATTTGAATAATATTATTAGATAACATTATTGATAATGTCTAGAAAGTTCTGTCAAGGAGAGGTTTGGTCACCTAATTGCGCGCCAGTAAGGAGAAATCCTTATCGAAAAGCCGCCTCTTTCCTGGGAACTGCCTGATTATCATTATTGTGATTCTATAATATTATTTGTGAATAATTAATTATTGATAAGGAAATATTTATTTGATGAGGATATAAATGATGGATTTATTTATTTTATGTGGTTATAAATGAAGGAATTAATGTTGAGGTTTTTTATCAGTATTTTGTCGGATTGGAGGTATTAAAATATCAAATCGGTATTTTTAAAGCTCTATTGCGTGAGTTATAATATTAATTCGACCGTTGGATCGTTGTGATTTTTGGATATGTTATACATATATAAGTTGAGTATATGTCCACAAATTTTGAACCGTTAAAAATTAACGCATGATTTGTTATGAATTTTAAAAGGTGTTAAAAATCATCCGTTTGTGGATTTCAGATATTTTTTGTCTGGAATTTGGAAAAACTTAAAGCTACAAAGTTGTAGAGAATTCGATTTTGTGTGGAATGGACATAAAATTCTTATTTTTCTGATAAACGGGCTATTTTTTATGAATTATTGAAGTTTCGGAAAATAAAATAAATTTTATTAAAATTGGGTGGGACCCATTTTTGGTTGGTGTTGAAAACATGTGCTGAATTGGCGGGCCCCACTAGAGGTGGTTGATAATTTGGTCTTGGATGGCTGCATAGGAGAAAAGAAAATAAATAATAATATTTTTTTATTTTAGTCTCCTTTGGCGTTCTAGCATTTTCCTATAAATAGGCGCTTAAATTAGAATTGAAAATCACACCAGAAACATAAGTTTTCTCTCTCTATATTATCGAGTGTATTTTTGTGAGTATTTAGATACTTTGAGAGTTGCTATCCAGTGCAAGATTCCTTCGGCTTTACATCCGATATTCCAGTCAGAAGTACTGCTCTTTTGAGGTAAGAGATTGTAAGGGTTATTATGTTTTTCATTTTCGTAATTTTTTCGACCCTCAAAAATTCTGGAAAAAATTGAAATGATAAGTTGATGAGTTTTCTAGATTGTGTTCAAAAATGGCAATTTTTGGATGTATAGATTAGGAGTTATGAATTTTATGGGAAAATACTATTTTAAAAGTAAACCCTTATAACTCCTTGTGGTTAACTCCAAAATTGGTGAAATTTTTAGTGGGAGTACATATATATAATAGAAGTATACTCTGTGAATTTCGAAAATTTTGGACTAAAGTACAATTTATGATAAATATCTAAATATTCGGCAGTTTTGGCCATATAAAAAATAATAAATGAATTTTAAAAATTCTGAGAAAAATATATGTTTAATATGGGACTATATTCTGCTAAATCCCAAAAAAGAAATGTTTTTTGTACTGATTTGGTATTTTTCATGAAAATGGACTAGTTATGAGTAAATGAATTAAATATGTTATGTGAAATAATCCTGGTGAGGAAATTTCTCTTTGACTTGAGTGTAAAGATGGATAGATTATTGGTATGATCGTGACTATGGGTTCTCTTTGGCCAGTAGTGCAAAGTTGAATCGTTGACTGGTATGATCATGGCCATTGAATTTACAATTGAATATTTTTAACTTAAGTGCAAAGGTGAATTGATTAACATGATTATAATTATGGTTTATATAAATTCTGAAATGATTATATATTTCTTTGGGATATGAATATCTTTGGCCTATAGTGCAAAGATGACATGTTGTTGAATATATTTGGCCTGTAGTGCAAAGATGATCTGTTGTTAAATATCTTTGGCCTGTAGTGTAAAGATGATCTATTGTTGAATATCTTTGGCCTGTAGTGCAAAGATGATCTGTTGATGAATATCTTTGGCCCGTAGTGTAAAGATGAATTTATTAGTATGATTATGAACATGAACTGTGATTTGGTATAACCATGATCTTTGATGTTTTAGGTAAAGACAAGTGATGAAAATTATCTTTTGTCCTGGATGAGAAGAGGAATTTAGAACCACAATTATGATTATGAGTTATTCACATGAATGTGGACAGAAACTGTTGATTGATATTACAGGGATAAAACATTGTTGGTGAACTTTTAACATGGAGAAGATAATAGACTTTATGGTCTATTTGACTCTTTTAATGGATTGCTCGTTCTGCTGCAACTATGGTTGAAAAGTTTTATCATCTACCATATGTTCTAAATCTCTGATTTATTATTGATGAAGGCTATTGATAATTTAATTATCTTTAGTCATGATATTCTTTATTGAGCTAGTTGTGCTCACCCTTTTGCTTCACAATTCCTTTCGTGTAATAAAGAGTGTTCTTACGAATCGAGCGGGGATAACAGGGGAATAGAACGGTGGTCTATAGCTGTTGAGGTTTTTCCTAAATAGTATGGAAATAATTTTATTGAGAACTTTAGATAAGTGTGCCGTATTGTATAAGTCATTTGATATTTAATTTTAGTGAACCGAATAGGGTGAGGTGAACCCAACTTTGGAAGGGTGTTTTGCCACTATCATACAAAATGTCTAATGACATATAACCTCATGTTATCATAAGGCAGGGTTGTGCACATCCACTTGCTGAGTATATCTACGAGCACTACCTATGTGATCTTGGAGTTGGGTTGAAATATAATTTTCAGTTGCAGACAGTGGAGATAGTTATATGTCAAGAGAAGACTCACCATTGGAAAGAACATGATAGTAATCTTCTCGTTTTTCTCTGGGGTCTATTGGGTCAACCAAGAATAATTCTGTGGACATATGATATCTATCATAACCTAGACGCATGGTCTCCCATGTACGAAGGTTTTCTTGAGCACTTCCCAAAGATTTTAATTTCTAAAACAGTTTTTGACTGTACCTTTATGTAAGGTGCCATTGTGACGTGCTATCCAAGTTGGTGTCAAGAGTCACAGTTAGTATATATATTTGTATCAAAACTCACAATATATGTGTTGTTATATTTTGCACGACAATTATAGTAATAAAGTTGTTGTTGTTTTCTGTACCATGTATTTGGCGACTCAGAATAGGTTGGGTGGTTTGGACCTATTTTGGGGGCGTCACATCGTTCGGATGCTCGGATTGAAGTTCTGCAAGTTCGAGCGGACATCACTGATGCACAAGTGTGAGTGATCATGCAGTTCATAGATTACACACAGGCTCCTCCAGCTCTATAAATATAGAGCTTGGGGTGGCCATTTGTAAGAAAAAAAGAGGTGAGGAAGCCCTGTCCAATTTGCTCTGTACACACTTCATATTGAGTGCTTTCTCATTTTAAACACTTGTTAGCTCACATATACCTATATTTTACCGGCGGGAGCTGAATGTTTATCCATCTAGAGTCATAGAAGCTGCGCTTAGTGATTTCAATCGTAGCCTTCTCTCATACTCTATAAAGGCTTTCTCTTCATCTTTGCACACACTATTCTTCACATTGAGAGTCGTGTTGTGTGTGTATGCCGGACTTCGGTCTGTGGTTTTCATTTTTGTCTATATATATATATATACACACACATATATATACAGAGAGGCTCTAAAGCGAACCTTAAATAGCGAACCAAAGAAGTAACTCGTGCGTCTTTGGTGTCATGGCGACAGTTGACCCGCCGCCAAAGACTACATGGCTATGGTGATTGAATCGAACTGTCGCCATGTATACACCAAAGACGACAGTTCATCTTTGGTTCGCTCTTTAAGGTTCGCTTTAGAGCCGGACCGTATATATATATATATATGTATATATTTATATATGGACTAACATTATCGAGTTATGCCTCGATTGAGCTGAGACTTATATGCGGGCGTTTTACTTGCTTATATATATATATATATATATATATATATATATATATATATATAAGCGGTAGAATTTCGGGATATAAAATCAAGCTCATCGGACAAAGTGCAATTGTCGTAGCTAAATCAATAAAAAATCTTTTGAACTGGAAATCCAAATCAAACTTTGTTACAGGTTATCATATTTATTTCCTTCAATTTTATTTGAATTCATATATAAAATAGAAATGCTTTAGTTCGATGTATTACCAATGTAAACTGTTGTCAGACTTTGTCTGATGAGCCTGGATTTTACATCCTGAGTGTTTACCACTTTTATATATATATATATATTTATATTTTTGTCAGGTCTGAAGTTTACTTCGAGGCCTTTTACTACTTTATTTACATTTAGTCCCGCCTGGAGTTTACTTCGTGGTGGTTGATCGTCTTTTACAACTTTATTTACTTTTCTGATCCCCCATGGAGGTGCTTCGTGGTGGTTGATCATGTCCATATATATATATATATATATATATATATATATATATATATATATATATATATATATAAGCTCGCTACTACTTTTCGTATAAATTGCGGCATCATGTGAGCCTAGGAATCATGTGATCACAGATTCAGTCCACTGAATCTAGATTTGGTTCCCGTGATGGACTTTTTCAGCTGTAAACAGCTTGTACATTATTTACGGTGTTTGAATTTCCTTAAATGGCTTTCATACCCATGAGGAGTTCGGCATCGCTGTATATTATTTTCTCGAAGATGCCTCGCATCTCGAAATATAAAAGTAAATAAGCCGAATATTTAATAATAAAATGAAAGTATGAGAAAGGTCTCAATTACTATTGAGCACAGGGTTTGAAAAACCTCTTTTACAAAACGTCACAGCTATATCATGTTTAAAACTGAATTTTTCATACAAATTCAAACCATTTGTATATAGGTGCGAACGAGGCCTCGCACTACTTCCAAATAAATTGCACATTGATCCACACACACACACACATTCATATAATAGTTTCTTGAAAAAAAGTGGCGGTCAAGTATAACACCGATGTTCAGGCGATTGCCTAACACCTTCCCTCGCATAATCAATCCCGAATCTAAATGAATCTCGGTTTCACAAACCCGTTTTAGCGATGTCACATCTTTGGGTCAATGTGCAAACCTTTCTCGGTTGCGTTAGTGCAACCGATTAAAACACACCAATGGCGACTCTTACGGTCAAATAAATCGACATGATACATGTCGGACCTTTTTCACTTGTTTTTTCAAATAAATCTCACATAACATGAGAACACCAAAGAACAAGAAACGAAAAGGGATAAATAAAAATCCCGATGTCGACAATACTCAAGAAAACTTAACCTATAAAAATCATAATATGAAACTAAAAATTCAAAAAATAATTTTTGTTGTTAAACACCAAAAACTAAACTATAAACATACTCAATCACTATAATTTGAACAACACCATTAATAATTTAATTTAAAATTCTTAATATTTGTATAACTTATCCAAAAAATATGTGTTGATTAAAATTAATTAGTTTTTTTATAAGTTACCAACAATTTGAATGATTTTAGTCTTAATTACAAATAAAACTATAATTTAAATTTATTGTATTAACAAAATGATAATTAAACATACAAATATATATATATATATATATATATATATATATATATTTAGGAATTAAAATTTTATAGCATACAAGGATAAATATATAACTTTATATGTTTAGTCAACAACGTATGTAAACGAGAATTTTATAATTAATTTTAAATATTTATTGAATTAAATAAATATTAATTTTAGTTGATTTATTTATTGAAATAAATAAATAATTGATGAAATTATGGTGTAATAATTTAGTTAAGTGTGCATGTTAACTAAATTAATGAATGGTAATTTTATTATTTGAAGATTTAACTTAATGATATAATTAAATTAAATGAATTGTTTTTAAGGAAATAATTAAATCAAATGAATTGTTTTTAAAGGAGATAATTAAATTAAATGAATTGTTTAATATTTAAGAAGATAATTAGATTAAATGAATTGTTAAATAATTATGGTGTAGTTCTAATTTGATTTAATAATTAAATTAGATATTTATTAATTTGTTAAATAAAATTATA
Organism: Panax quinquefolius; assembly: GCA_020205615.1. Lineage (NCBI taxonomy): Eukaryota > Viridiplantae > Streptophyta > Magnoliopsida > Apiales > Araliaceae > Panax > Panax quinquefolius. The sequence goes on from CM035152.1 coordinate 116,795,612, forward strand.
AATCATTATGGAAATTCCAAGTATAAGGCAAATGTTAATTTAAAGTATAAAATTAATTAAATTAACTAAATAAAAGTGTGACAAGGAAACTATATGACAAGAAAATATAAAAATAATTTGAGTGGGGGTTTTAGTGTGCAAGGCAAACAAAGCCTTGTGGCTTTTGGTTAATATAACAGCTGAGACCTTTGCTGTGATAAACTGATGTTTATCAGTTTTACGCATACTGAGTTTTATATGCGTACTATGCTTCATGACTTAGAGGAGAAAAATACAGAGAGAGAGGGAGAAGAATAGAGAGAAAAGAGAATTCTCTGTAACTCGTCAAGAGGAAGAAGAAATATATATTGTTGGAAACCTTGTCACCATCTTTGCTAATTTATAACAAGGGATTAAGGTATAATCTATCATAATTCCAATTTTATTTTTCAAGATCTATTTTCTGTGAATTGGAATTCTTGTTGGATTAGAGTTTAAATGTTGATTATATATATGTATAATCTATTATAATCATCGAGAAATGATGTTGAAGTAATCAAAATTCGTGTGAATATGTTGATGAAGAGGAATTTAAGTTTTGGCTTTGTAATGTGATTCTCTGTATTTCAGTTTTTAGAATAGTTGTTATGAATATTGTGGATAGTATATAATCTGATAATTATTATATAGAAGCAGTATTGAGTAATCAAATTCATGAAAAATTGGTTCGAAGAAGAAAATTTAGTTAACAATGTTTTATGTGTACAAAGTGGATTATTTGAGGCCAAAATAGATGTTCAATTCTGATTATAATCTGCAAATTAGTTGTGAATTGTGTTAGCATGTCAAGAGACAAAAACAACGCAATTGACATGGCTTAATTTGGTTAAGAATTGAAGGTTTGGTGATTGAAATTACTAAATGTGTTGAAATTGAAGAAAATAGCAAAAAACATAATTTTTAATCCTCTAGAATGTGGTTGTTTCTGAGTTAGGTGTTAATTGGTTAAGTGTATATGATATGTGACTTTGGCAAGGTTTTCAGTGTGTGTGTTTATCCATGTTATCATGAAATTGGAATTTTTGGCTTAGAATAGAGTTTGTGTTCATATTTTGGAAACATATTCTGAAGTCGAGCGCAGGCGCGCTGCCTCTGGGCGCGAGCGCTCTAGATTCAAAGGTAGACATTGGCGGTATTGCGCACCAAAGGGTCAACCGACGAGAAAGAATGAAATCATTAACAAAGATAGTTAGGAAATCTAATTTACCTTATTTTAATGATTGTAGTGGAACTTAAAATATGTTATAAGACATAATAACATATTGTAATCACAAAGTTGAAACTAAAAGTTATGAATTAATAAGTGTGAAAGTTCGTAATATGATATCATAAGAATTTGAATTATTTTGCAATCACCATGTCGTATACTTGATAGTTCAAGTTTATAGTACATGAATGATTAGGATAATTAGATCTTAAGTTAAAGATTATAGAATTGACTAAAATGAGAAGTAAACCCATGAAGTTAATGTTAATATAACTAATTGGTATTGTGATTCTAATGGTACATGTAGGGTATTTGGCGAACGTTTGTAGTAATTGTGTAGCTTACGCACGAGGCAAGTTTTGAAACCCTAATCTTATGTTGAGCAAGTTTCTTGGTTCCATCTTGTTTATGATTATGCAAGCTCTTGTATTCTAATTGTTTTACATTGAGCAAGTTTGATATTCCTAACTTGATATCATTATGTAAGTTCCTACAACTTATATTGAGCTAGTCCCTAACTTTTGTTTCTTGCTATTCAAAGCATAAACTATTTAAGTTCATTGTTCCAAATACGATTTCCTAACTCTTTTGGATGTAATACTTTGTATATATAATGTCTATTTAATCATATATTTTTGATATTCAATCTTTGACTTAATTATTGTTGTTCATTCTTATATTATTGTGTTGAACCTTCGAATAACAAATAAACCTTTATTGATTGGACTAATCCATAATTGATGAGTGTTCTAAATTTCTAGAATTACTGTTAAGCTATTCAAAACTAAACTTTCTTTAGTGTGAAAATCTTAAAGTCAAACTGAGATGAACAACCCTAATATAGGGGATTAGGTACGTATTAGCGTTTAGATATTTGTGCACAATACATAGTACGAAGGGCTGATCCCCTTAAGTACGAAAGTAAAGGTCTATATAGTGTAATGACTGTTAAAGGTTGAAGTAGAAATACTTAATAACCTTGGGACATAGTTCATGGTCTTAAAAACCCTCATATATAATCCTCGAACTTGTTTACTAATCTTTACTCGAAGAACAAGTTCTTAATTATTCAGTATTCATTGCTTACTCCTATGTTATTACTTTTGTCATCATTATATTAGTGAGCAATTGTTTGCTCACTCTTGCATTTAACACTACAACTAAAGTTGAGAGAGTTGATGAACCGTCTTCTAGCAAAGGCAAGGGCAAGATTTCCAAATGATGAAGACCTGTTTGATTTTATTTAGTAGAATTCTATTATAAAACTTATTATATTTTGTGATGTATTCCGTAGACTTATGTAACAGTTTAAGGTTAGATTACCTGGGATTTATTTCAAAGATGATGTAACCCTATAAAGGGAAGGATTATTGTTTAAGCTATTTAATTTATGTAATTATCCTTGATAATGGGTAGTTAGATGTAATTGCTTTGGAAAGTGAGCACCAAATCCTGTGGGAATGAAGTACCCAGATTTGGGGGTGTCACAAGTTGGTATCAGAGCCTTTGGTTATGAACCTTAGGTGGGAAAACCTTAGGAAGTAACCTTTAAGGAGACAGTAAATATAGTGGTGTTAAACTGTTATCAAGTTCTAAGGAATGAATTAAGGAATTCATTGAAGATAAAACAAAACAATAAAAGACTTTATGTGCTATGTGTTAATAACTTATGTACTCGCGAGTATTGAAGAGTGTCACATAATAAATAAATAAAAACTTTAAAGTATTTTGTTGTCGGGATGTCTAACATTGAAGGATCCAGTCAAGTTAGGGAAGACATACCACAGGTACCTAGAGATGAGGAGCCATGAGACGTCCATGTGGTTCAGGAGCAGTTAATCCAAAGGGAGCCTTCTCTGTTGGTTGCTGAGGAAGGATAAGAGAATGAGCCTGTGTCTGATCCTGAGGAGGAGGACTCTGAGGAGATAGAGGTGAAGGATGAGGAAGAGGATCCTGAGGAGTTTCCACCAAACTCCATATCAGCTGTGATGTATGATGCACTGTATGACCGAAATATAGAATTACTGGATACGGTTAAGGAGTTGAAGGAGTTGGCTGACATGCGTCAGGCTACTATAAAGCAGAAGGATGCGGAGATTTAGGAACTTGACTCATGACTTGGAAACACGGAATGGAACCTAGTTCACATTGAAGGACACCAAGAGGAGCTTTTGGCTGAGAATGAGAAGATGAAGACTGAAGTGGAAAAGCGGAAAGATGACTTGAAGGAGGAGTCAGCTAAGCGTACAAGAGAAGAGGACGCTTGAATGAAAGCTACTCAGTGTGCAGATCATGCTAAAGTTAAGGTTCAGACGAAGAAGGCTAAGATAAATGAAATGGATTATTCATTCTGCGATTGATAGGGCCCGGGATCGAGTCTTTTATTACCCACCTCAATTTGAAGACTTGCCATGGTACATGATGGATCGTAGGATGACATATCTTATTATGGAAGAAGAGCGTAGAGAAGCCTCTCGACGTGTTAACATGTCAGGATAGGAAGAATAATAATAATATGTGATTAAATATGTGATTGTATAAATTGTAAATCCCTTATTTTGAGATAAATAAAGGGGTAAGATGAGTATGTGATCCTGAAACTTTTCAAGTTCAGGAAAGTTGATGTTGATAGCGGATATGCTATCCTTATTATGTTTTGAAAACTATGAATGAATAAAATGTCAAAGTTATTTGAAATGTTGTGCGTTAAGCTTTAATCTTAGAATGTTTAAGTTAAACTTTAAATATTCAAGAAATTGAGTAAGGAACTAATAAGCGTATATTTTAAATAGAATATGCCTCCTAGAAGAAGATAACCACACCAATAACCACATGTTGAAGGGTCTACTAACAACAATAATAACGAGGCCAATGCTAACTCGGTTCAGCAATTGGTGACTTTGTTAACGGGAGCACTTGCGAATCAACCGCAAGCTCAAGTCATGACTTTTAAAGACTTCAAAGCGGTTGGACCACCGGTGTTTCAAGGATCTATGAACCCAGTTGAAGCCCAAACCTGGATCATGGAAATGGAGAAGGTTTTCAATGTTGCTAGAGTCAGTGATGATCAGAAAACTTCCGTTGCGACGTTTATGTTGAAGTCTGAAGCTAGCTATTGGTGGCATGCGAATAAGGTTCGTGGGGGATAGGGAGTAATAGCGTGGGATAGGTTTAAAGAAATGTTTTTCGAGATGTATTTCATGATGAATTCTCAAAACCAGATGGAAGATCAATTCTTAGAATTGAAGCAAGGAACCATGACTGTGCCGGAGTATGCTGCAAAGTTTAACGAGCTGGAGAGGTTTGCTCCATACCAAGTCAATACCGATGAGCATAAGGCGAGAAAGTTCAAACAAGGATTGAAGCCCTGGCTGTACAATAAGGTTCTGATGTTTTAGCTAAATACATTTGCGACAGTACTGGAAAAGGCAATTATCACAGAAGGTGGAAGCGATGCCTTAACCAAATATAACCAAGAACAGAGGAAGAGAAAGAATGAGAATGAAAGCAAGGCTGGAGGAAGAAATAATGGAAGTAACAACTAGAAAAGGAAATGGAATGAAAAATCAAATACAGGAGGACATCAAGGAATTCAACAAAAGAAGAAGTTTGAAAATTGTGCTACTTACGGAAAGAACCACACGGGGGTGTGTCCGAAGGGTAAGTGGGTGTGTTTCAATTGTGGCTAGAAGGGTCACATAGCAACAAATTGTTTTAGTCCGAAGAAGGGAGGAGCCTGTTTCATTTGTGGGTCAAAGGATCACATGGCTTGTGATTACCCTAAGAAGACAGTGGGAAGTGCAAGTGGAGGAAAGGGAAACAACAGTGGTGGTACATTAACTATCACCATGCCAGTGCAGTCAAACCGACCTACAGTCAGAACTTTCAATATAATCGTGCAAGATGTTGTGTAGTCATAGGATGTGGTGTCAGGTATCATTCCGATTAATGGTATTAATGCTTATGTGCTATTCGATTCGGGTGCTACTTATTCATTTATATCCAATGATTTTACTCAGAACTTAGATTTGCCTCGGGAAGAATTAGATTTTCCTTTAAGCATAGAAATTACGAATAGGGAAGTTATTCCTATTAGCTAGGTTTATATATAAGAATTGTAAGGTGGATATAAAAGGTCACGAGATGATGGTAGATTTGATACCAATTAAACTTGGGGAATTTGATGTTATACTAGGAATGGACTGGTTATTCAATTATGGGGCAGTAATTGACTGCAAAAAGAAATGTGTTAACCTTATGACTCCGTTAAAGGTAGTGTTTTATGGCAGCAAGTCACCTCGACAAGCAAGTTATTTGACGGTCATGCAATCCAAAAAATTACTGAGACAAGGATGTATAGGATACTTAGCCTACATCGTTGATACTCAGGAGAAGAGTGCGAAGCTAGAAGAGATACCGTTCATTAGAGATTTTACGGACGTATTTCCAGACGATTTGCTTGTATTTCCGCCAGATCGAGAAATTGTGTTCGTGATTGATTTAGCACTAGGAACGGCCCCGATATCTAAAGCTCCATATAGAATGGCCCCAGTAGAGATGAAAGAGTTGATGGTATAGTTGCAAGAATTATTAGATAAGACGTATATCCAGCCGAGCGTATCACCATGGGGAGCGCCAGTGTTGTTTGTTAAGAAGAAAGATGGATCAATGTGGCTTTGCATTGATTACCGAGAATTGAATAAGGTCACAATTAAAAATAAGTATCCATTACCAAGAATCGATGACTTGTTCGATCAACTGAAGGGAACAAGATATTTCTCCAATATAGACTTAAGAAGTGGATATCATCAGTTGAAGGTAAGAAAGGAGGATGTACTGAAAACGACATTCAAAACTCGGTATGGTCATTACGAGTTTCTGGTTATGTCATTTGGTTTAACCAATGCACCTACAACGTTCATGGATTTGATGAACAAGGTGTTTAAACCATTCTTAGACAAATTTGTGTGTTTATTGATGATATATTGATGTATTCTAAGACCAAGGATGAACATGTTGAACACTTAAGGTTGACATTGGAGACATTAAGGAGAGAGAAATTGTACGCTAAATTCTTAAAATATGAGTTTTGGTTAGAGTGTGTGAAATTTCTTGGGCATGTTATTGACAAGGATGGAATCTTGGAAGATCCAATAAAAGTTGAAGCTGTAATCAACTGGGAATAGCCAAAGACACTGTCGAAAGTAAGAAGTTTCTTGGGATTGGAAGGTTACTATAGGCGTTTTATTCAAGAATTTTCCAAGATAGCAACTCCATTGACGAATTTAACTAGAAAGACAGTTAAGTTTGTTTGGATGGAGAAATGTGAGGAAAGTTTTCAAGAATTAAAGAAGAAATTGAGTTCAGCACCTGTGTTATCATTGCCTGATAATACAGGGAATTTTGTGGTGTATAGTGATGCATCTCATAAAGGATTAGGCTATGTGCTTATGCAGAACGGCAGGGTTATTGCATACGCATCACGTCAAATAAAGGATTATAAAAAACGGGTATCCGACTCATGACTTAGAATTGGATGCAGTAGTGTGTGCTCTAAAGATTTGGAGACATTATCTTTATGGAGAGAGGTATGAGATATATACAGACCATAAAAGTCTGAAGTATATCTTTACACAAAAGGATTTGAATATGCGACCGAGGATATGGCTGGAGTTGATTAAAGATTATGACTGCGAGATTCTCTATCATCCTGGAAAGGCGAATGTTGTTGCGGATGCCTTAAGTAGAAATGGTCGAGAGAAATTAATGATGTTGACTGCTCAGGAAAAGCTTGTAGCAAAGTTGGCGAAGATGGAGTTAAAAATTAAATATCCGACTGAATAAGATGAAAAATTATTCCAGATGGGAGTAATTCGGTTTTGGTGGATAGGGTAAGAAATGGGCAACTTCAGCATGAAAACTGTGAAAAGATAAGAAGAAAAGTGTCTAAAGGCGAGGAAGACAAATTTAAAGTTGATTCGGAAGGGTTAATTCGGTTTGAAGGGAGAATTTGGGTTCTACCAGTACCGAAAATTAAAGAGGAAATTTTGAATGAGGCTCATAACTCACGATATTCAATTTATCCCAGAAGTACGAAAATGGACCAGGATCTTAGACGTCATTTCTGATGGTCGAATATAAAAAAGGATGTTACTGAATGTGTGGCAAAATGCTTAACATATCAGAAAGTTAATGCTGAACATCAAAGGCCAAGTGGATTTTTACAACCATTAGAGATACCAGAATGGAAGTGGGAGCATATCACAATGGATTTTGTCGTAGGACTTCCAATGACTCAGCAAGGTTACGATGAGATCTGAGTGATTTTCGATCGATTAACGAAGTCGGCACACTTTTTTCCAATCAAGATTAAATTTAACTTAGAGCGGTTGGCAAAACTATACGTGAAGGAAATTGTTTCAAGACACAGTGTTTCGGTGTCCATTGTATCAGATGGAGATCCACATTTCACATCAAATTTTTGGAAACGATTATATGAATGTTTGGGGAAGCATTTGAGAATGAGCACATCGTATCATCCTCAAATAGACGAGCAAATTGAGAGGACAATCCAGACATTAGAGGATATGCTCAGAACATGTATTATGGATTTTAAAGAAAATTGGGATGACCATCTGTTATTGGTTGAATTTGCCTATAATTGTAACGCCCCAAAAAATCGAACAATTGTAAATACTTTTAATAGTGAATAAAATAATATTATTTATTATTATTATGTGTTAACAAGATGAATGTCGTTCTATAACCTAGAAACATTGGAATGTCGTAGTATTTTAACTATATGGGAGAATTAAAGTGTTTGAATTTCTAAAACGAAAATAAAAGTTTTCCGAGAAATTTTCTGAAAAACACTATTCATCGATTTCTGCTCGGAAATTATTTTTGAATTTTCGAGAAATACGTAACGTTATATTATCAAGGTGAGATCAATTATTTAATAATAATCTAAGTATGGAAAACGTAATATTTCGCATGTGGACTTAATTTGGGAACATTAGGTTTATTAAGTGTTAAAGGAAGGGAGTTGTGATTATATAATGTGTATTGATTATATAAAAGTATTGAATGTAAGTATAATATGACGTATTGTACTATTATGTATGAAGAATGAGATAACGTATATTAAGAATTAATATACGAGATAACATACAAAGATTATACGTGGGGTATAAATGTTAAGTTATGTAATTTAAGGTAATGGACTTGTAGGATTAATAGTCTAATATAGAAGTCCAATATATGTGATCATCAAGCCTAAGTGTTTGATTATCATAAGCCCAAACCATTGTAGCATGAGCCCATTAAGAGAGAAGCTAGATTAATTATCAAAGCCCAATGATTTAGCCATGATCCATGGAGTAATCCAAGTGTGAAGTGGGTAGAATTGATGGGCAAGAACTTTATGTGATAGTTAAGCATTAAATAAGTGTTGTTTGACAATTGTTGTTGTTTGACAATTCCTCTCAACTTCTCTCAAAGTTATTTTAGCTTTGAGAGAAGTTGAGAGGAATTGTCAAACAACAAATAACTTAATTGTTGTTTGACAAATAACTTAATTGTTGTGAGAGCTCTATAAATACCAAGCTTCTCTATTCATTTGTTGTTTGACAATTCCTCTCAACTTCTCTCAAAGCTAAAATAACTTAATTGTTAGGAAGAATAAGTCACTTAAGACTTATAAGCCACTTCAACCTTTGCTAAGTTTCCCAAGTGAATTGAAGTCTTAGTCTTCAAGGGTAAGACTCATATTTCTTTTATCTACATCTCTTCTATGATAGGATTGATAGAGAAGGGGGATGGTTTGATAATAACATGTAATAAGTTAATAAGGAATGAACTTAAGCCGAATAAGTTGAATAAGCAACTTGAATTTAATAAGTTGTTAGAATCATGAAGAACTTGTCATATGATGATATTATGCTGATTATAGCATGAGAACATTGATTAGTGGACTTAAGTTATTAATAAGTTATGAGCATGAAGATTTATAGTTCATAAGTTGAATAAGTTAATGACTTATGAGAATGAGTCAAAACCTACTTTGTTTATAAGTTGTCTTAATAAGTAACTTGTAATGATCATATGTTGGTTAAAATCCATTTAGAATCATTAAGAATAAAGCTTTGCCGGAATTCACATGATTGGACGATTATCGTCGAATTCGTAAAATTCTCGGAATGGAAGTCGTATTTTGTGTTTGAAGTTGGAAATGTTGGTTTTCGATGGAGACAAGTCATATTGGTCATTATAGAGTTGCGGACTCAAAAATGATCGGATTCCGACTTGAAACGAAGAAACGAGCGTTCACGAACGTTTATCATTTTTGTTAAAAATGAACTCATAGGTGAAATTTTAGCAAACGAAGTCAAATAGATAAAATTCTTACATGAACGCGTAGATTATGAAATTTGTGAACTGTTGACTTTTGAATGGACCAATTCAGACTTAAAACGAAGAAGTTATGCATCCGAGAAGTTCGCTAAATTTTCAAAACTGCAAAACTATTTGAGGCACAGAGTCTGCTGCCATGGCGACGACCAAGCCAAAAAGCTTCGCGTCAGTGGCAAGCGGAACCTCAGACATCGCTATCTCGCCGCAAAGACAAGATATCTGAGTAAATGTTGGCGTCGCGGCGCCAATCACAAGAAAATGATAGAAAAGAAAGATTTCAAGTGTAGAAGGAAAGAGAACTTGTTAGTAAGGAATTAAGATGTAATCATAACATGGTTAATGTAAGGTACTTGTAAGACACTAATGCATTTTGATTAAGAGTTAATAATCAATCGAAGATGAGCGAAATGTGAATGACGTAATGAAACCCGGAAACCCTAAATAACGAATCTAAGTCAGGAATTACGTTGAGATGAAGGGTAAGATATAATAGTAAACATACTTGATTATGTATGATCTAATATGGTACGTTATATGATTATGTATTTTAGAATCATACAGACTTAAAGTGTACGTGTGTTAATCGAAGAAGTATTAATCGAAGGCAAGTATTCTAACCCTTGTTCGATTCGATACCGATGTCATGTAATTCATGTATTCTTTCGCATGAAGTTTTTAACGATGAAGTCTTAAGCCAATTCTTTCGGCTAGACTTGTATTATGAATCTGTCAAGCATGATTAATGTTTATCGAGTTATATTGGTATGGTTTTCAATCGAAGACCAAGTATACTAAAATGTTTTTGTCGTTTAACGACAAACACGTGAGGTTGCCATAACTTAAACGTACACACGTTTAATGAATGTAGTGTTGATCAACATAGAGTACTATGAGCTGATCACTCAGAAGTGCTCGTAAGCTATGCCGGACTTACGGACTTAGTGTCGGGTTGTCCTTTTCAAAAGAACTTATGAATGCTCATAGACTTGAGCCATAATTGTTATTCCAATGAGTATGGTTGTGTAAAACGTTTTGAAGGAAAAGAAGTGCTATTTTGAATTATTGATAGTACTTCGTAACTATTGTTCAGTTATTGAAGCTATATGAGTTCTATGTTTCAAGCATGTTGTTTATTAGAATTGTAGTACTTGCTGAGCTAGTCATGCTCACTCTTGCTTGAACCATATGAACACAGCCAAGATCGAGCGGACCGAAGGCTAGGCCAAGGACAAGGGCAAGGCGAAGACGAACCCTTAGATTACTTATGTAATAGTATAGGTACGATTGTAATATATTTGATATTATGACAAGAACAAACGAATGGGTTACAAAGAACCTAGGTAATGTAATATTATTTCGAATATATATATATATAAGTTATATTAGTCCTTTTTAGACTATTCAATGGAATGAATGAATGAATGGTTGTACCGTGTAGCACCATCTGTAAGGGTTGGAAGAGACCCGGGTTTGGGGGCGTCACAATAATAACAGTTATCACACGAATATTGGTATGCCTCCTTACAAAGCGTTATACGGCAAGAAATGCAGAACTCTATTATGCTGGGACGAAGTAGGAGAACGACAGCTGTTAGGTCTAGAATTGGTGCAACAAACTGTTGAGATTATCAAGGTGATTCGAGCAAGATTGATAGCTGCACATGATAGGCAGAAGAAATATGTAGATCAACACCGGCAAAATCGGGAATTCGAGGCCGGTAATTTTGTTTTCTTAAAAGTGTCTCCCTGAAAAGGGAAAATCCATTTCGATAAAAAGGGAAAACTAAGCCCAAGGTTTATAAGACATTTGAGGTGCTACGACTAGTTGGTGAAGTGGCGTATGAGGTAGCTCTACCTCCGGAACTAGAACATATTTATAATATTTTCCATGTTTTGGTATTACGACCATATAAGCCCGATTATAAACATGTTATAGAATATGAATCCTTACGGTTTACTGAGTCCTGGGGACCGAATCCTATCAAGGAAGGAAGAATGTAACGAATGAATTTACTGAGCCGTGATTCTGGGGACATAATCCTTTTAAGGAGGGAAGGATTTAATGAACGAGAATTTTGTAATTAATTTTTAATATTTATAGAATTAAATAAATATTTTAGTTGATTTATATATTAAAATAAATAAATAGTTGATAAAATTATGGTATAATAATTTAGTTAAGTATGTATGTTAACTAAATTAGTGAATGGTAATTTTATTATTTGGAGATTTAACTTAATGAAATAATTAAATTAAATGAATTATTTTTAAGGAAATAATTAAATTAAATGAATTGTTTTTAGGAGATAATATTTAAGGAGATAATTAAATTAAATGAATTACTAAATAATTATGGTGTAGTTCTAATTTGATTTAATAATTAAATTAGATATTTACTAGTTTGTTAAATAAAATTATAAATCATTATGGAAATTCCAAATATAAGGCAAATGTTAATTTAAATTATAAAATTAAATAAATTAACTAAATAAAAGTGTGACAAGGAAACTATATGACAAGAAAATATAAAAATAATTTGAGTGGGGGTTTTAGTGTGCAAGGCAAACAAAGCCTTGTGGCTTTTGGTTACTGTAACAGTTGAGACCTTTGCTATGATAAATTGATAAACCACGTTTATCAGTTTTACGCATACTGTGCTTCATGACTTAGAGGAGAAAAATACAGAGAGAGAGGGAGAAGAATAGAGAGAAGAGAGAATTCTCTGTAACTTGTCAAGAGGAAGAAGAAAGATTGTTGGAAACCTTGTCACCATCCTTGAAAATTTACAACAAGGGATTAAGGTATAATCTATCCTAATTCCTATTTTGTTTTTCAATATCTATTTTGTATGAATTGGAATTCTTGTTGGATTAAAGTTTAAATGTTGATTATATATATGTATAATCTATTATAATCATCTAGAGGTGATGTTGAAGTAATCAAAATTTGTGTGAATATGTTGATGAAGAGGAATTTAAGTTTTGGCCTTGTAATGTGATTCTCTGTATTTCAGTTTTAGATTAGTTGTTATGAATATTGTGGATAGTATGTAATCTGATAATTATTATATAGAAGTAGTATTGAGTAATCAAATTCATGAAAAAATGGTTCGAAGAAGAAAATTTAGTTAACAGTGTTTTATGTGTACAAAGTGGATTATTTGAGGCCAAAATAGATGTTCAATTCTGATTATAATATGCAAATTGGTTATGAATTGGGTTAGTATGTCAAGAAATGAAAACAACGCAATTGACATGGCTTAATAATTAAAGGTTTGGTGATTAAAATTACTAAATGTGTTGAAATTGAAGAAAATATCAAAAAACATAATTTTTAATCCTCTAGAATGTGGTTGTTTGTGAGTTTTAGGTGTTAATTGGTTAAGTGTATATGATATCTGACTTTGGTAAGGTTTTCAGTGTGTGGGCTTATCCATGTTACCGTGAAATTAGAATTTTAGGCTTAGAATATAGTCTGTGTTCGTATTCTGGAAATTGATTCTGGAGTCGAGCGCGGGCGCGCCGCCACACGGGCGCGCTGGATTCAAAGGTAGACATGGTGCGACTGCGCCAAAGTGGTCAGTCAGACCCAGTAATGAGCTGTTAACAGTATAGTTGGGAAATGCTAACTTACCTTATTTTAATGATTGTAGAGGAACTTAAAACATGTTATAAGACACAATAACATATTGTAATCACAAAGTTGAAGCTACAAGTTATGAATTAATAAGTGTGAAAGTCCGTAATGTGATATCATGAGAATTTAAATTTTTTTACAATCACCATGTCATATACTTGATAGTTCAAGTTTATGGTACGTGAATGATTAGGATAATCAGATCATAAGTTAAAGATTATAGACTTGACTAAAATTAGAAGTAAACCCATAAATTTAATGTTAATTTAACTAATTGGTATTGCGATTCTAATGGTACATGTAGGATATTTGGCGAACGTTTGTAATAATTGTGTAGCTTACGCACGAGGCAAGTTTCGAAACCCTAATCTTATGTTGAGATAGTTTCTTGGTTCCATCTTGTTTATGATTATGCAAGCTCTTGTATTTTAATTCTTTTACATTGAGCAAGTTTCGTATTCCTAACTTGATATCGTTATGCAAGTTCCTACAACTTTTATTGAGCAAGTCCCTAACTTTTGTTTCTTGCTATTCAAAGCACAAACTGTTTAAGTTCATTGTTCCAAATGAGATTTCCTAACTCTTTTGGATGTAATTCTTTGTATATATAATGTTTATTCAATCGTATACTGTTGATATTCAATCTTTGACATAATTATTGTTGTTCAATCTTATATTATTGTGTTTAACCTTCGAATAGCAAATAAACCTTTATTAATTGGACTAATCCATAATTGATGAGTGTTCTAAAATTCTAGAATCACTGTTAAGCTATTCCAAACCAAACTTTCTTTAGTGCGTAAATCCTAAAGTCAAACTGAGATGAACAACCCTAATATAGGGGATTAGGTACGCATTAATATTTAGATGTTTGTGCACAATACATGGTACGAATGGTTGATCCCCCTAAGTACGAAAGTAAAGGTCTGTATAGTCTAATGATTGTTAAAGGTTGAAGGAGAAATACTTAATAACCTTGGGACATAGTTCATGGTCTTAAAGACCCTCAGATATAATCCTCAAACTTGTTTACTAATCTTGACTCGAAGAACAAGTTCTTAATTATTCAGTATTCCACTACAAGAAAAAGGCCTAACAACGACCAACACTATCAGCGACCGCACTATCTATTACAAGTTCTTAGTAATAGCGACCGTCATCTGCGACCGTTATTTAATCTAGTCACTATATTTTAACAGCGACTGCATGCAGTCGCTATTATAAATTTGCCTCCCAAAATTTGGCTGGAAATGTTGGCGCGAAGGTTTTGTACGACCACTTACTAATAGCGACCGCATGCGATCGCTGATAAGTCCATGTCATTAAATATTAACGACCGTATACAGTCGCTGATCAAACTTAATGTTAACAGTTTCAATCATTCGCTCGACACAGCAGAGGCGAAGAAAAAATAAGAGGGAGCTCAGAGAGAAGAGGGAGAAAGGGGGAGAAGAGAAGAAGGAGAAGAGACTCTGGCCGCCACCCGGTCCGCCGCCACCGGTCGGGTCAGTACTCACTATATATATACATACTTCCCTTTATCTCTCTCTCCCTCTCTCTCTCTCTCTTTTATATATGTATATTCTACATTGAAATTATTTCAATGAAACTTTTCCATTGTTATCATTTCTGATATTATCATTATGCATTCATTGCTTTTAAGTTGAGACTAGTGCATTATAACTTTTTCCTCAATCTAATTTATGTGATATACTTTGTAGTATAAAGAGGTTCTAGGAAAGGGGGCTTTCAAAAAAGTGTACCCTTCGTTATAATTTATCACTGAGATTTTCACGTCTAGGACTCTACGCCAGTAAGTTTGTTTGCTCAAGTTCTTCTTTTATTTTCAGTCAATTTGTATAGCCATCATATTATTGGTATTGATTAATTTTATATATTGCTTAGATATCGAAAAAAACATAAGCATGTTGATTTATAAGCATTGAAGAAATGGTCTAGGCAGATATTGGAGGGTATATAAGCTTGTATTTTAATTATTATGTTGCCTGAATCCAAATAAGAGAGTACATGTCTACAAAATTTTGTTTTTCAATTCTATTTGGATATGAAGCCTATTTATAGTATGTAGTTCAGTTAGGAGGAGGATGTTAATTATATATACATACAAACACTACTCCCTTTATATACTCTGTTGGGAGATTGCATATTTAAAATTTGATGTTGAAAGTTAATAGTCATGATTATATGTAAAGTCCTTCAAAGGAACACATGTACAAGGACTTAGTGATAGATCAAATTTGTTAGGTTGATCTGGACTTTAATGTTTATCATTCTATAAATGAATGTATAGAAGAAGAGATCAAAGCTGTTAGGTTGATCTATATCATGAAATGTAATATTGGCTTCAACTGAATCGTAGTCTATCAAGATGATCAAGAGATTGCAGAAGACAAGGAAGAATTGTAGAGCGTTGATGGTCATAGTGTATCTGCTTTGAAGGGTCTCTCCGAAATCATTGAGTAGTCCTAACGCTTGCTGAGCCAAGTCAGAGTTCGTAGAGTGCTCTCGAAAGCGTAGAGTCTGCAAGTCAAGAAAGTGAAGATCGTAGTGTACCAGTACTTAAGAGAAATCGTAGTGTTCTCATCTATCAGTACTAGACAAAGTACCGAGGTGGCATGACACCACGATTAGAATCGTAGAGCTTCATCTGTCTATGTCAGAAGCAAGCCAACATGTATTTAATAGATGAAGATCTATTTGAAACTGTTAAAAATGGACCCTATATTCCTACCAAGCTTGCTCCTACTGTAGACTATCCAAACAGAATCTAGATCAAGTTCAAAGAAGAATGGACTGATAACAAAAAGAAAGTTGTCCAACTCGACAAAAAGGCCAAGAACATCTTGTTTCAATCGTTAGAAGACGATCTGTTTGAAAATGTGGTAAACAGTAAAACATCAAAGGAAGTGTGGGAGGCATTACTCATCATGCATGAAGGAACAGAAGAAGTCAGAGAAAATAAGCAATCTCTCCTGACTCAACAATATGAAATGTTTGCACACATTCAAGGAGAAAATGTCACTTCCACCTACAAAAGATTCAATGTACTGCTCAACTCTCTCCGAGCCTATTGAAAGATCTATCCAAATAAAGATCTAATCATAAAGTTCATGAGAGCTTTACCTAGCAAGTGGGATGCCAAAACCACTACCATCAGAGAGTCAAAGAATCTCCATGAAATGAATGTTCAACAGTTATATGGCAACCTTCTCACATATGAACTGGAGTTGACTCAACGAGCAGAAACTCTATCCGAAGGAAGAAAGAAAGACAAAGGAGTTGTTCTAAAAGCAACAGACAACACTTCCAAAGCTAACATTGAGAATGACTCTGACTATGACGAAGATGATGATGAGGACTTTGCAATGTTAGTAAAAAGACTCAAAAGGTTCATGCGTCAAGGCAAAAGCAGCAAACCTAAGAAGTTCAACAACCACAACAGCCAGGAACAAATAAACGACTTATGCTACAACTGCAAAAAGCCTGGCCATTTCATTGGAAATTGCAACAAGCCTCTCAGAGAAGAACTCAAGAAAAGATCAAATTCAAAGAAAGAATTCAAAGGCAACAAGAGGCTTTAGAAAGAAAAAGGTCTTGTGGTCGGAGGATTGTGGAGTGACTCAGACAACGACTCAACTCCCGAATCTGGAGATGATAAAGATCCTCAAATGGTAAATCTTTTTCTGATGGCCAAACATGCAAAGGATAAGAAGAGCTCTGACATACTTGAAGTAAGTATAGATGAGGTATTTGACTTTAACTCTCCTGATGTAGACATTGATGATTTAAGAATTGCTCTACACGACATAATATCTGATTTGCATCAATATATGAAATGGTTCAGAGTTCTGTCCAAAGATTATTCTCTTCTTCAAAAAGAGAAAGAGAAAGTTCAGGAAGAACTGGAAACAACTCTTCTAAGTACTAAGTCTCTCTCCAAATTTGAAGATGAGAATAAATTTTTAAAACAAACCAATGAACTTAATGCACAAAGAGAGTCAAGTATGACCTCTAAAATTGAGGAACTGGAAAGGACAATCTCTATATGGAATAAATCCTCTTCTTCCATAGACTCCCTGATCTCCAGTGAGAGAAGTGCATCTGACAGAAGAGGTTTTAGGGAACCCACCTCAAAACCATATATGGAAAAGATAAAGGAAACTAGCTCTAGTAATGTTTCAATTAGAAGCATTACATTTATGAAATCCTCACAGAAAGAAGAACCAGTCCAACCCTCCTCTTCAAATCCAACCTATGTTCCAAGGAATAAAGGATCTCATACTGGCCTAGGTTTCAGAAGAGAGAAGAGTAACTCAATCTCTACTCTCCAACCTCGAATGGTCGTATAGTTGAGTAAAATTGACTCCACAAACCAACTGGGAAAGAACAGTAGAGTTAAGCCTCACTCTTCACGAATTATGAAACATAAGGACACATGGAAAAAGGAAAATAAGTATAAAGGAAGGACTGCTGAAAAACCACATAACTCCAAATGGAGGAAGAATCCACACACACACACACAAGCATGCATCATATTAGATGTTTTGTATGTAATAAGACTGGTCATAAGGCTGCAATATGCTACCATAACCCTATGCATGTGAAATCCAAAATTAAGCCAATTTGGGTTCCAAGGATACTAACAAAGTAGGACCCATGCAAATATGGGTACCAAAATGAGAGTTCTATCTTACCACAGGAACCAAGCTCCACGATCACAACTTGGTATGTAGATAGTGGATGCTCAAGGCACATGACAGGGAATAAAGCGCTTCTGTCTAACTTCGTAGAAAAGGAGGGTCCAGCAGTCATCTTCGAAGATAATGGCTTTGGAAAGACAAGAGGATATGGCTCAGCTGGGAATGGAGCAGTGTCCTTCAGTAAAGTGGCCTATGTGGAAGGTTTACAACATAATCTTCTAAGCATAAGCCAACTCTATGACAAGGGTCATCAAGTCATTTTCCTCAACAATCAATGTCTAGTCAGAGATCTGAAGACATCCTCTATAAAATGGAATGGAACAAGAGAAGGCAATTTCTATACTATCAATCTTGATTAGCTAAGCTCAAACGAGACGATATGCTTTTTGGCTAAAGCATCTGAAGAAATAAGCTGGTTATGGCATAGAAGATTGTCTCATCTCAACTTCAAAAGAATGTCTAAACAGGCCTCCAAAGATCTAGTAGCAGGCTTACCCAAGTTTAGCTTTGTCAAAGAAAGGTCATGTAATTCTTCTCAGCTTGGAAAGCAGACTAGAAACTCATTTAAGAGAAAAACTATCAACTCAATTGACAAACCTCTGCAGCTGCTTCACATAGATCTTTTTGGGCCAATTCCAACAACAAGCCTTGGATGGAAGAGATACTCATTGGTCGTAGAAGATGACTACACTAGATTCACTTGGGTGTTCTTTCTAAACTCAAAAGACGAAACTAGCTCCCAACTAATTAAAATGTTCAGACTAGTGATGAACGAGAAAGGGGAAAAAATCAAGGCTATAAGAAGTGATCATGACAGAGAATTTGACTTCTTTGAGATGGAACAGTTCTGCACAGATAATGGCATCAGTCACAACTTCTCAGCTCCACGAACCCCTCAGCAAAATGGAGTAGTTGAGAGAAAGAACAGAACGTTGATAGAGGCTGGAAGAACTCTACTAGCAGCAGCCCATCTGCTTAAATATTTATGGACAGAAGCTATCAACACTGCATGCTACGCTAAGGATAGACCTCTTGTACACTCTACATTAAAGAAGACTCCCTACGAACTGTGGAGAGGAAGAAAGCCAAGTGTCAGCTACTTTCATGTGTTTGGCTGTGCATGCTATATACTAACAATGGAAAACAGTATTTGACAAAGTTCCAACCCAAGTCTGACGAAGGAATCTTTCTAGGATATGCTACAGACAGTAAAGCTTATAGAGTGTTCAACAAGAATACACTAAGTGTCAAAGTCTCAATTCACATCATCTTTGATGAAACAGACTTGGACAAAATAAAGTCTTAAGACACTACGAATGATAATTCAGACACTACGAACGAGGTCTTCGAGCTCAACACTATGATCGTAGTTCTAGAAAATGAAATCCTTGAGCAAGAAAAGGAGATCGTAGAGAGAACTACGCAAGACAACGAACCTCCACATCAAGAAGCTAAAATTGATCTTGAAGGTCTCAGACAAGAAGGCATCAGGACAGATGTTCCAACAGGAAATAGATGGTCAAGAAACCACACTCAAGACTTAATCATTGGAGACCCAAATGCAAGAGTCAAAACAAGAGCCGCCACCCAAAATGAGTATTTCTATCTGAACTTTCTATCACAAATGGAACCCAAGAAGATAGAAGATGCTATGGAAGACTCCAGCTGGATAGAAGCCATGCAGGAAGAACTAAATCAATTTGAAAGTAGCAAAGTATAGAGATTAGTTCCAAGACCAATGAGTCATTTTGTCATTGGCACCAAGTGGGTCTTCAGAAATAAGATGGATGAAGATGGAGTAATAATAAGGAATAAGGAAAGACTAGTGGCCAAAGGTTACTCTCAAGAAGAAGGCATTGACTACGATGAGACCTTTGCACCTGTTGCCAGATTAAAAGCCATCAGAATATTTCTTGCCTTTGCTGCTCACATGAAATTCAAAGTCTTTTAGATGGATGTTAAAAGTACATTCCTGAATGGTGAACATCAAGAAGAAGTATATATGGCACAACCTCCAGGTTTCATTAATCCAACTCTCTCTAATTATGTTTATAGATTAGACAAAGCCTTATATGGTCTTAAACAAGCACCTAGAGCATGGTATGAAACATTAACTAACTTTCTTATTGAAAATGAGTTCACTAGAGGTAGAGTAGACACCACATTAATTCTTAGAATGAATAAAGATAAAATCTTATTAGTTCAAATATATGTTGATGACATTATCTTTGGCTCTACTGATGAAAAATTATGTAAGAGATTTTCCAAGCTTATGCAGAGCAAGTTTGAAATGAGCATGATGGGTGAGCTGAACTTCTTCCTTGGACTGTAAGTAAAGCAGACTGATGAAGGAATCTTCATAAACCAAGCCAAGTACATTAAAGACTTACTTAAAAAGTATGGCATGGAATCAGCCTCTCCCATAAAAACCCCAATTGCTCCAGCAACCAAGCTTGACAAAGATGAAAAAGGTAAAAGTATTGATATAACTCAATAAAGAGGTATGATAGGCTCTCTTCTATATCTAACTTCCTGTAGACTAGACATACTGTTTGCAACATGTATATGTGCTAGATTTCAAGCTAATCCTAAGGAATCACACTTAACTGCTGTAAAAAGGATTTTAAGGTACCTCAAAGACACACCTTACTTGGGGCTTTGGTATCCCAAGGAGTCCTCTTTTGAACTGACAGGATATACAGATGCTGATTTTGCAGGCTATAAAATAGACATAAAAAG
The DNA here is from genome assembly GCA_020205615.1 of Panax quinquefolius. NCBI lineage: Eukaryota > Viridiplantae > Streptophyta > Magnoliopsida > Apiales > Araliaceae > Panax > Panax quinquefolius. Next base: position 116,816,366 of record CM035152.1, read on the forward strand.
TACTAGTGGCACCTGTCAGCTGCTAGGAAACAGACTTGTGTCATGGTTTAGCAAGAAGTAAAACTCAGTTTCTACATCAACAGTAGAAGCTGAATATATTGTTGTTGGCAGCTGTTGTGCTCAAATTTTATGGATGAAAAATAAACTGGCAGATTATCGGTTTTATTTTAAATCTATACATGTTCATTGTGATAACACAAGTGCCATAGCAATAACACACAATCCTGTCATTCATTCTAGGACTAAGCATATAGAGATATAATATCATTTTTTTAGGGATCATGTTCAAAATGGAACCATATCTTTATAATACATTCCTACTGAAAATCAACTTGCTGATGTCTTTACAAAGCCTCTAGATGAATCCAGATTTACTAAATTAATAAGTGAGCTAGGCATGCTAAATCTACAACCATAAAATCTATGCTCTAGTCTGTGCTAACCATGCAGATATAAAGGCTATGTTCAAAATCGTAGACAGGACCAAAGAAAGTCCACGATTGTAGAATTGCAATAACATGAAAGACCACGATCATATAACTTCCTCAACATGACAAAGAAGCATCTTGTGATGACAAAAGTTTCAACAAATCTAAGAAATCTCTCTGTCAAGCACCTCAGGGAGAAACCTAATCCTTAGTTCATTCTAAGAGATTGGCCCTTCTTAAGCTACTTTAACTCGGAAGAAATGCTAAGTCGAAAGATCATCACAAGGAATAGAGCAGATAATGTTCGTAGAACAGATTCAGCAGTGGACTCAACGATCACAATGACAACCTCAACGACCGTAGTGCTACCTCGACGATTGTAGTCCTCCAAAAGACTACACTAGCTCAGGAGGACTTAAGGGCAAATCAGTATTTTTCCACATAAGTTAAAATTGTGGAGCCGAGCAAAACTCGACACATCCCCCACTACGCAGATCGAGTGGAGGGAAGTTACAAGTATAGTTTAAAAAAGCCTTTTTGAAAATTCTTAAGTTCAAAAAGCTTATCTCTCTCTATCTCTTTACCAGCAGAAACCCTAGCTTTCAAAATCGCTAAATCATCCTCAGTACAAAGAAATCAATGGCGGCTTCAAATGTCATCTTTGGTTACTGACACTGTTTCGATGAGTTCAAGACAGCTAACCCCAAATTTCACAAAATATTATCTCTGATAAAGAAAGTTGGTCTTGAAGAAGCTCTGGGTACAAGCACGTGGATTTACCCAAAGCTGATAAAAGAGTTCTACAGGAATGGAACGTTTGAGAACGATGTCATCATCACAATGGTCAAGGACGTGGAAATTAAACTCAAAACTAAGGATATAAACCTAGCCCTAGGTTTCAAATTTAAACGATTTTTATTCATTCAAGGCATCGATTTTCATGAAGGATTAAAGAAGATGAACCACTAAAAGTTTTTGACTGTCAGAGGGCACAAAAAGAAAGAGTTCCCTCAAAGGTATGAATTTTTAGCTGACATTATTGGGAAATGCATATGCTGTAAGAGCTTTGGCCATAACTCTATGAACGAAGTGCAGCTTAAGCTCATGACAACAATCAAATGTGGGATTCAACTCAACTATAGAGCCCTACTACTCGACTGGATTGGGAAATGGATACTCAGTTCGAAGAAGTCAAAGAGCTCTGGAAAGATGCTCTACGAGAGATTTATAAACATCATCCTACAGTCAGCATTGGGAGATAAGATTGGGGATGATGAAGGAGAATCCATCAATCCAAACAGAAGAATGACCCAACAGCTGTTTGAGAATTAGAAAAGAAATCCAACAGAAAATGTAAAGATGATATCTGAGTCCAATGGAAGAATTGGTGATGAAAAGGAGTTCAGAATTCCAGGAAACATGTCAGTTGTAAAGGAGACTGAAAAAGAAGAAGAAGAAATTAACAAGGAAGAACGCATTGCTTTAATCAGAAAAAGCAAGGGTAAACGAAAAATGAAGGCTCAAATGGCAGAAGAGCCTCAAGGTTCAACTACTAATCTACCTCAAGAGTGTTCTGGTACTAAAACTTTGAGGAATTTGAAAAGGAATGTACAACAGTCTGATGAAGATGAAGACAGAGCTACCATCTCTCAGCTGCTTAAGTAGAGAAAACATAACTCACCCATTCACAAGTTGAAGAAGCCATCTGTCTTCTCGATCGTAGAGTCTTTACCAATCGTAGAGACTAGACTGGACACCACTCCTGAAGATGATGCTGCAATAGCTTCTCAGGCTGATCAACCATTCAGAGCTGAAGCTAAAGAAAGTACTAAGGCTGTGGCTCAACCTAGGAAGTCAAAAAGAAAACTTGTCAAGAAATGCATTCTTGTCAATGAAAAAGCTTTAAAGGAGGAAGATAAAAGGATAGCTGCAGAGAAGGGGCTATCTGAAGCAAGTCAGAAGAACACAGCTCAAAATTAGGGGGAGCTGCCTGAAGTTCCTACTCTAGAGAATGCTCCAGCTAAGAGGGAGCTGTTTGAAATGCAAATGAATGATCTAGCTGAGGGGGAACATCATGAAGTCCTCATGTCAGAAGAAGCTGCTCCTGAGGAGGAACTGCCAAGAGATCATCAGGAATCTCTCTCAGTTCCTCAAGAAATTCTGGCTTCATAAACTGCAGAAATGGAGAGAAGTGAAGCTATGGAGGGTGAGAGAGAAGAAAAGCAAGGAAGTGAAGTGGAGGTAATTGTTGAAGTGGAATCTTCACAAGAAGTCAGAGAAGAAGAAGAGGATGATGAGGTTGAGATTATAGCTGTGGGTTGTGATGGTTATAGGAGAGCCAACTACAATCAACTGTTCTCCTATCTACCTATGATGCCCTTTCACAGAGCCCAAATTCTCAACTCCTAGGATCACATGTTCTGGACCTTCAAAGCCTATCCAGTAATTTTGGTTCTAGCTCATGGATTCCCAAGAAAACTCAACTTTGCCCTAAAGCTAATCACCAACAGCCCCTCTTCAGGTTATGGGCATGAGGTACAAACTATTCCCATCTCTTTTAGAGTAAGTCACTGTCCACCATCATTTTTTAATCATTTCTATAAATTACCAAGATGGTTGGAAGTGATACTTCATCCACTCAATCAATTTCCAGTTATAGAATCCTAACATTCTATAACTGATGAACCAAATATGCCAAACTTTGTGTTGATTCAATCTCCTATCATCACTCCCTCTACGATTATTGAGCCACATCAAATCGTAAAGTCATCTGCACAAGTCGTCCAGTCATCTGGAAAAATCGTAGACTCAATCCATTTTGAAGCTCAACCTCACACACCTGCCCCTATATCGGATATACCATTTTCCTTAACAAATGACTATTTCAGTCTTGATCTTGCTCTGTACCAAATGCAAGGTCAACATTCAAGAGCCTCTCCTCCAAATAATCCGAAAATCCTTGAGCTTATATCTGATCTCCCCACCAAAACGGAGTTGTCAGAAGCAATTAAGAAAGTGACCAAGGACATACAAGAAGATCTTGAAGTTCACTTCGAACTTGTTCATATAAGGCTGACTCAGTTGATTGATGCTGCCAATACTCTCCCAAGCACCCTAAGTTCTGAACTAACAAAGAAGATTAGGGAGATAATAAAAGAGATGATCCAGAGTATCAATAAAAGGGATCAAATCCATTTTTTAGCTGCCAAGAAACATAGAGATGCTGTTCTTATTTTACAAAATACCCAAGAATCCAAGCATTCTCCATGGGTCAAATGAAACAAACAGAAACTATCTTGGACATTGTGCAAAGAAGAGAAGCTCGTACTGACTCTCTGATCGAGGAAAATCGTGCAGATATAGTTCAATCCCAGACTCAACTCAACGAACTTATACAAGGCATGACTCAGCTATGTGAAGATATTCGAACCCTTGATGCTGACATAAAGGGGGAGAATAAAGGGGAAGGAGACAACGGAAGGGGCAAAGGAGGCAAAGGCAAAATTACTACTTTCTCAAAAAGTTCTCCTACAAGTCAGTCTCGCCATCAGACTCCATGACCTGAATAGCAGCAAATTCTCATGGCACAACCAATAAGGAGTCAAAGGCCTTCTCCCAGCTCACAAGAGGTGACTACCACAGGCCTAAGAATGCCAATTGGAGATCCTGCATTCATGAATAGGCACGATCATCATGAAAGACTAAGTCAAAGCGAGCTGGAAGATATAGCATGGAGAGACGAAACGAGCAGGAGAAGAAGAGCTCAAGAGTATGCAAATCCTCCAAGGAACAAAAGGCAGAAGAAATAGAGATAAGTTGAAACTCATTTCTTATTGATGTAATTAAGCTTAATTGTAAAATCTGTCTTTACAAACATCAATAAATTCATGCTTATTCTCTAGAGGTTTCAGCTGCTCACTGAAACACTAAGTCATATTTACTTTCTAGTAACTGCATCTAGAAATTAATAATCATGAAACAAATCTCCTTGGTTATGTCAACATCAAATAGGGGGGAGATTATTGGGAGAGCATATTTAAAATTTGATGTTGAAAGTTAATAGTCATGATTATATGTAAAGTCCTTCAAAGGAACACATGTACAAGGACTTAGTGATAGATCAAATTTGTTAGGTTGATCTAGACTATAATGTTTATCATTCTATAAATGAATGTATAGAAGAAGAGATCAAAGCTGTTAGGTTGATCTATATCTTAAAATGTAATAGATAGGCTTCAACTGAATCGTAGTCTATCAAGATGATCAAGAGATTGCAGAAGACAAGGCAGAATTATAGAGCGTTGAGGATCGTAATGTATCTACTTTGAAAGGTCTCTCCAAAATCATAGAGTAGTCCTAACGCTTGCCGAGCCATGTCAGAGTTCGTAGAGTGCTCTCAGAAGCGTAGAGTCTATAAGTCAAGTAAGTGAAGATCGTAGTGTACCAGTACTTAAGAGAAATCATAGTGTTCTCATCTATCAGCACCAGACCAAGTACCAAGGTGGCATGACACCACGATCAGAATCGTAGAGCTTCATCTGTCTGTGTCAGAAGCATCGAGCCTCGTCCACTTGTTTAAATATTAATCACAACAAATATGGATTAAGCTATAGACGTTAAATACCTCGGGAGTCCCAATGACACAACAACCATCCTTAGTATATAACAAAGAAACATATTGAAGAAGCTAAGGAAAGTAATATGGGTCAGCAGAAAACACTTTTTCAGGTGTTATGTGAGATAGCAGTCTACTGTGTCAGTGGGCCAGTTTGCTAATCAGAAGTTATGCAGAAAGTCTCCATCAAAGCTCAAAAATTTCAAATGCATTTAATGCTTCAACGGATAGATTGAAGGGTTTCAACACAGAAATGCACAACGGAAATAGAATAATTTAAACTAAATTTGACACCCTAAACAAGATCCATGCGAAAACAATTAATTCAGTGGTTAGAAATTATACTGAATATGAAAATACTTCTGAAATTGATGCGCTCGAATCTCCAATGCAATCCAAACGAATCGCGCCTCTACGGTCTCCACACGAACGCCTCACCACAACCAGGTATATGTTCTGCATAAAGAAAAGGAATCATGGTACTAGCCACCAAGGATGAGGATTTTGAGGCTGTTTTCTCTAGTCTCTCTTTAAGAAGCGGCTAGGGTTATGAAGTTATGATGTAACCTAAGTGGCTACTATATATCATATATATAGTAGTTAAAAATGGGATTAATCAAAACCCAATTTCATAAAATTCGAATATATATATATATATATATATATATATATATATATATCTTAATTAAGTCTTACTTAATTAATATACATATACAAATTATCCTTTTAATTTAAATTCGTGATTTAAATACTATTAATCATATTAATATATTTAAATCCTTAAAATTTAAATTAATTCCATTTTAAATTATGTTATATGTGTGTGACCCTATATGTTATTATTACGTTGGCAATAATTTTAAAATCATATTATAAAATTATAAACAGTGAGTGGCATCTAGTAATGCATCACTGCTACCCAAGTAATAATATGATCGATGATTCGATGCAACCTTTTCGTGACTAATGTTTCAATGTAATTTAATCCTTTTAGCCTTAATATCCTAGATTAAACTCAAGTCTTGGAATGTGTCATACTCTTCATAATTTAATCTGAGTTTTTCTTTATCAATGAGTAGACTATATGAAACAAATAACTATTTGAGCATGGCCATGCATTTTATAGTCCTACTCAATCAAGAGGCCTATGGATATCACCCCTAATATATAGGATGGTTAAATTCCATCTAGATCACTCATATTCCTCACACGATTCATGATGTACCCAATAATCACCTTTATAGTCCACCCTATTAAAGGTGACATTTGATGATATCAAAGTACATAAATTCTCGTGTAGTAATATAGTAATTTCAGGTCGGAGGACCATTACATCATTGTCACCATGAGAATTGCTAATGACACTTCACATAATGCTCCATATAGAATTCTCATGGTGGGTCTGTCCAGTACATCGTTCTCTAATATGTACCTATGCATTGACTTAATATCTCATATATATTTATGACCAATGAGATTTGGTCATCAGTCAATCCACATACTAGTCTTAATGCATCATTGTTGTGCCATCAACAATGATACTCGACTAGGGACATTTAAGAACAATGATACTAATTGTAATTATATAATCTTATGTTCAAGTCACATACTTGAAACTATATAATTTGTATCACTATTCTAAGGATTTTTATTATGTTAACATTTATATAATGCAGTAAATAAAACCATAATAAAACCATTCATTTATTCAATCAAATATAATATCAAAACGGTAAGCAATTATATCAAATAATTGGCCTCTAGGGCATAAACTCTAACATAGATTTCAAAGGCATCATATATACAAAACTTCAGTAAATGAAAGAATTAAGCAAGCACTGAACAAAAAGCTGAAGAACACTCAACGATCAAACTCTATGATCTAAAAAAGGAAAGCTTGCTCAACTACTCAGTTCTTTCGAACACAAGCTTAACGGCAACTGAGTAGCACCATTCAAAAACTCAACTATTATATAGTGAAGGAAGAAGTTCCAAGTCAGAAGGACTTGAAGAGTTCTAAGTGAATTGAGAAGTATCAAGTCTGCTGGACTTGAAGAGTTCAATAGTGAACTAAGAAGTTCTAAGACTGTTGGTCTTGAAGGAATTTGTGAGATTCAGAAGTTGTAAAGATATCCTTAGTGGATTTCCTACTCGAGGAGTAGAAAAGTGGACTAGGAGCTTTGAATGCTCTGAACCACTTAAAATCACTGTGTCCCTTATATTCTTGCCATAACTGCTATAACTGTCATAACTGCTTTACTCCTATTTATTCATTATATCTTAAAGGGAAAACAAACAAATCTTAATTCCACTGTGCTTAAATCATTATCTAAACTAACAAGTATTTCGAAAAGAAAGAATTTAAAATATCTATTCAACCCCCCCCCCCCCCCCTTCTAGATAACTACTGTGCCTCTAGGAACTAACATACTCTTTTATTCTAATGAATAAGAGTATTTTATTTTATAGGAAGCATTATATTGCGTTTTTATATTTGAGAAACAATAATTATATTCTGTAATACTATAGGAAGCATATGAATTGATATTTATATTACACTCAATTGTCTTTTCGGTAAAAAAGAATCCAAACAAGATTAATTAGGCATTAATATTGAAACGAATACAGATCGAACCATATATACTAGATTAATTAGGCGTTAATATTAAAATGAAAATAATTTATTAATATGCAATTACATTGTTTTATGATCATCTTAAGTATTAGAGATTTAGTTAGTCAAGCAAATTAAAACCAACAAAATCAAAATTAAAACTACTAATAATAATTACATGAATTGAAACTAACTAAAGGAATTAATTAAGTACTACAAATGAAATAGGAAAATAACTACTTTACTGTTAACCAATTGAAAGGAATCAAAGTAATATTAAACTATCAACAAATTAAAATCATGTATTAAAATTACTCCCATTTAAATTTACTACAAGATGGAAAAGAAACTTGGATGTGGAGGCAGCAACAATCAGCGAGCATCCAGAGCGAAGGGATGGAGGGGGGAGGGGGGAGGGAGGAGAAAAATAAAAATAAAAATTATCCCCTCTACAAAAAAATAGGCAATAAAATGACCAAGAATACTTATAAGACTAGTAAAAGCAAGGAGTATGCAACTAAAATATACTTTCACTTTATAGCCGCAACATTGCACCTCCAGTGCAAATTCATCCCAATTGACCAATCATGGATCAGAAAAATCACTAAATGAATATTATAGAAAAATCATCACTTCAGCAACAAAGAATATGTGTAAAGTAAAGAAAGAAGCTTGCAAAAATGAAAGCGCGAGTTTTTGGAACTCTGAATTTGTGAACTTTTTACTGCTTTAATTTTCATTCATTCGTTATTATTTTGGTCTTATTATATTGGGAATTTGTATATTTCTCTTGGTTTGTGCCTTGGGTGAATGATCATATATGTATGTCATCGTGCATGTGGCTAGTCCATATTATAGGGGAGACTTTGGCGAAATTTTTTTATTGGTCGAGTAGTTGCGAACATTTATAATATTAAAGAGCTCTTTATAGTACTTGCTACCCGACTTTAGATGTCCTCAATAGTTAGTTAGCTAGTATGCTCTAGTTATATGCTTACAACTATGCTCAAGTCATATGCTTACAAGTATGCTTAAATGTTAATCATATGCTTACAAGTATGCTCAAGTCATATGGTTACAAGTATGCTCAAGTCATATGCTCAAGACATGTCTGTACTTGAGAAGAACATCATAGAGATCACGTGTAAACTGGAAAAAATATTCCCACCTGGTTTTTTTGATTCCATGGAGCATTTGCAAATTCATTTCCCCTATAAAGCTCGTGTTGGGGGTCACTACTAGAAAAATAAGAATACGTGATGTAACGACCCCAAAATTCATACAATTTAATTCTCGACTTCGGTCGTTAATAGTACATTCAACCTCTAATTTTACATCATTAAACGATAATACAACCATTGAAATTTGTGGAATAATTAAAATTTTCTATTACAAACTATCCTCGTTCCCAAAACCTTCAACCTTTACATCTAAATATCTCAGAATCATTTTAATACTACAATAGTTTACATTCGCAAATAATATTACAATTCAACATTAATACATTATTCAAAATCTTAAACATGGTTCAAATAATAATAACACAACCAACGTATATAAATCTTCAAGTATCACATCTGATTCATGTCTTTCAAGTAACACATAACTTTACCTTGAATCTTGAACCTGCAAAAGTGGTTATTTGCAAGGTTGAGCTCGACAGCCCATCAAATTTAACAGTCTATCATGTTTCACATAGCACACAATTCATGCATTCTACATTTCTAATTTATCGAGTTACATTATACAACATGCATGTGCTATCACATATCACATATAAATTGAGTTCCATAACCCAATTAAATTGGTCATATTTTGACTTTAACAATTCATAAAGCATGGTATGTAACTCACCATATAATCACATTTAATCCACAAACTTAAAAGAACTGAAAAACTTGCCTTGGATGTTGTTTAATGTTTATAACTTATCTGCGTTGTGATGATCCTACACAAATTGAGGATACATATATGTACATATTAGTTTCACATACAAAAATCACGTACTCAATGTAAACTAATTTTATTGAACTATAATATTTTGTTCTTGTCTTAAAACCATTCCATGTTTCTTTAGAAACTTTTGTCCGTTATAACCTTTTTACACCCAAAAAGGTTCTCTCATGGATTTAGTATGTAAATACTTTACGTATCAAAACATAAACCATTTATATCCCCTTCGTTTTACATTACTAGGTTCAATATAATTTCAAATGGATTTGCGCATTTCATTATGTTACATATATGTTTTATATATCATTCTCCGAATTACGCTCGCATAGTTATGAAAACTTACATTTACATTACATTTCTATCTTTTTCTTTACATTTAAAGTGAGTTTTCGCGATATATAAGCATTATATAATATCTATACATCTCTCTCGGTGTTTTGTTACATGTTAAACAGCCACAAAACCACCCAAAAGCATTACGAAAAAAAATAGCATCTTTGAAATGACCCATATGGTCGTTGCTATCTCTCTTCGCCTGGCAAACAAACCCTCACCTTGACACCACTTCGCGACTTAATAACTTTCAATCTACTTATCTAATCGTAAGGCATTTTTTAGTATGTTTTTCATGGCATACAAGACTATTTTTAAGAAATACTAACCTCTCATTTCGGGTTTGTTAAGTAGTCTAAAAAAGCGTGCCAAAAATTGACGTTCATAGCAGTCTTCAATTTTTTTTTCCCAGCTTTACCCTCTCTCGCTAAAACAGTCATAACTAATTCGTTTGAAAACATTTTTGAGTGATTCTTAAGCCCACGCGAAGCTAACTTCCGAGGCTACAACTTTCATTCTTTGATCATTTCCAAATTCAAAACACATAATTTTGGAAAATTCGTTCAAGGTGACTGCCCCGAGTTGGTTAGACAGTTTTGATGCGACTACTTTGAATGGTCATAACTCTTTGCTCTGAAGTTGGAATTAGTCAGTTCCAGAGTCTATGGAAAGCTAATTTAGTGTAATATAACATACCAAAAGCCCAGAAGTTTGTGGAAAACTTAACTGATCGAAACAGTATCCCGAATAGCACATCCCGCTGCTGACTTTCAGTTTGACAAAGTCGACACATTTCTTTCCAATCACCGTAACTCCCTCATCCGAGGTCGGAATGAGATCATTTTAAAGCCTATGGCTTCCTTACTCAGTGCACTACAACTACCCAAAAACTCATAATTTTTCAGGCAACATAGCTATTCCAGAATTTGACACTATAGTCACTGTTCATTCAGTTTTCATTTCTAGACATGGTTTACTAAAATCTTCACCACGGAGTCATTTTAACTCCGTTTTGGTTCATTCAAGTTACGAAATCTTCAAAACTTAGAGGGATATAACATACAATCATCAAATTAAGCTTTTAGACATAAATCAAAAGCACAAATGGTCCTCAAGCTCAGTTCCAAAAACTGCCCAACAAGGTTCTTTGTAAATATTTTATTTTGTGAGTTTTGGTTACACTTGGATGATGTTAAGGCTTCATATCTCTAATTACAATCATTAGAACTCATTTATATAATCAATTACAAGCCAAAATAAACATAGTAAACTAAATAGTTTTCTAACAAAACTAACTAAACTTCCAAAATACAAACTTTAACTAACAAACTAAATACAATATTTAAAATAATAACATTACCAAAAATTAAATAAGAAACATACCCGAAAATACGAATTCCACAAACTGAATACGTACTCGACCAAAATTTAACTAAGAAGATCTTTATAAAAAGTCCTCCCACAACAAAGCCTTTCTCAAAATTGGAGGCCTTATTGTTGGTGAATGAAACAAAGGATCAAGCCCTTCTATTTATAGGTTTAGCAAAGGGTAAAGTTCTCAATTTAGTTGATGTGGGACTTGGTTTATACTAATTCTAATTTGTTTATACTAATTTTTCTATTTTCAACATCTTCGAGTGTATTCATTCATCAATTAGTTTCTTAACCAATTCGATCCGATTCAAGTTGCGTTGTTTTCATTTTATAGAGGAGAACAACAACCATCCATCAATTTAAAGTTTCCATCATGAATTCATCATCAACTTTAGTCCCAAAGTATACCAAAACACACATTACAATCAAAACCCAAATTCCTCTTCTTTAGTATAAATACATGAATTTGATTTCTGAACATTTGTTTCTAGATGACCACTATCAAATTATAAATATCTAATAACATATATAACATTGTAACCCATAAATTCATTAACCAAAACTCCAATTTTAAAAGAAACTGAAGAACACATAAACTAGAAATATAAACTAGATTATGTACCTTTAATTCTTAAGAAATAAAATTAACCTTATCATTAAAATTATAATTTCTATTCAATCATTATAATCATAACATTATTTAACAAATTCTCACTCCTCTAATTTAATTATTTAATTAAATTAGAATATCCTGATATACTAAGTAATAAAATATGTATAAATCTCATCTATTTTATCACACTTAAATAAACTATCCCATAACAATTTTCATCAAATATTTATTTAATATCATAAATATTTATTTTATTCCATAAAGTTTTCAACTAAAATATTTAATGTACTTAATAAATATTTTACTCAAGATTATACTAATATTTACATTTTCATGTAATATATTACCTTCTCACTTTATTAAATCAATTATACTTGTATTAATTCACTATTTTAATTAAGTGAATTATTCACACTATTTATGAAACTTAACTCATAATAATATTCATTGTCCACAAGGCATAATAATTAAAATTATATTATCTCATAACATAATTTCAACTTAATTAAATTAACTAATATTATTTAATTTCTTTAATAGTTTAATTAACTATTAAATCTCACATTCTCCAACATATGAATATATAATGCTCTTCACACCAAATCATATAATTCAAAATATATACACCTCATAATAAGAATTTTAATTATTAAATTCTTATTTTAATAACTTATGAAAATTCGGGTTGTCACACGTGACGGAACTTTGTGACAATTTTTAAAAATAATCACAAAAGATAGTAATTTGTGATGGACTTTTTAAGCAATCACAAAATAATAGTATATATGATGGATCTTAGTGATGACTAATCTTGCCATCAATGTATTATAATTGTGATGGTCATGTCAATCACACCAATTATTTCACGCAAAATAAATTTTCTTTTTGTGACGCACTAAGTCATCACTTATAGATATACCCTTTTCGTGATTGTATTTAAGCTATCACTAATATTTTAATGTAAGAAATAATCAAAATAATATTTTATGACGGCCATGACAATCATTAAAAAGATAGATTTTTGTGACTACTTTTATTTGCAATTACAAAAAGAATGTATTTTGTGATGGAATTTTCAAGCCATCACAAAACAATAAAATATATGATGGCTCTCAGTGATGACTAATTTTACCATCATTATAGAGTATTTGTGACTGCCATTGGAATCACCAAATCTTATGTGAAAGTAATTTTGTTTAATAAGTCAACTGACATATGTTTCCTTTAATATTTTGTTTTAAAATTATAATCATGATATGGGCTTTGCTATAGTGGTAATACTCGTTATTTAGTTTATAAATGGGGAGAGGGTTCGAATCCTATAAGTATCATTTGATACAATTAATATACATACAATTAATACAATGAAATAAATTATACATAAATAGAGATTCACGTTCTTATATTTGATCCCTAGTCTTATTTATTTTTTGTGATGACTTTGACAATCACAATAGATTATGTGTTAATGTGATTGTATTAATCATCACAAAAGCACTAAGCGTTTGCGTGATTGCCAAAACCATCACGTAAAACCTTTCATGATGGGCGTATACAAGACGGCCATTGTGATGCTTAAAGCCATCACGTAAACCTTTTGTGATGGTTTTCCTACTTTTTGTGATGGATATTGGCCATCACAAATGACCATTTTTTTAGTTGTGGGTCCAGTTAAATATAGATCTATGTACCCTTTCGAGAGGGTGATGGGAAACCTTAAGAGGAAGGTGAAGAATAGAGCTTATATCGAGGGGTCAATATGTGAGGTATACAGTTTCGATGAGATATCTACGTTTGTCTCAGACTATTTTCCGGACGAAGTCTTGACAAAGGCCAATCAAGTATTGAGACATGATGATGGAGGAAATGTTGAACTAAATGGTCGGCTATCTGTATTTGGTCTATTTGGTTGCGCTTATGGAAAATGGAAGAGCATATTCATCTCTGAGCAAGAATTACATGCTGCACATACTTACATTCTTTTCAATTGCGAGGAGATTGACGAATTTGTGAGGTACACATGTAAACTTGATAATTTATCTCTTAACTTGAAAATTTATTCCAATATGTTAATGTTTATAACATTGTATAGATTGTACGATGACGAGTTAAAAGTGAAGCATCCCGGCATAACTGATAAAGATATTCAAATCAATCGTGATAAAAAATTTGCACTTTGGCTAAAGAACAAAGTAAGTTCAATTTCTTAAGCATGATATATATATATATATATATATATATATATATATATATATACTCCATATTAACTATGACTTCATTTAATAAGATGGAGTTTTTGTAGGCTTTGACTAAGGGATCAACGATTTCGGCTAATGTACAAGTCCTAGCTATGGGACCAGACAGGGACCAAGTAAGCCGCAATGGTTACAAAATAAATGGTTGTGAGTTTCATATAAAGGCATATGAGCGCGGTAAAAGAAAAACAAACTCTGGAGTGTGTGTCCAAGGAGATTGTTACAATGAGTTTGGTCGTGCCTTCTATGGGTAGTTGGAGGAAATCGTAGAGTTGTCGTACAAAGGCACATACGGGGGTCATATTAACTTGTTCAAGTGTCGTTGGTTTGATTCAGAAAAAGGGATAGGTATTGACAAATATGGAATCGTCAATATTGACCTCCATAGGTCTGCATACTCCAATGAACCATTTGTTTTACCAACTCAAATAGTACAAGTATACTACACTCCTAGTACTGTTAGGAAAAGGGATAGACCTCCTACAGATTGGCAAGTTATAATTCATACTTCTGCGCGCAGCCGTGTAGAAGTAGTTGATGTGGAGATTTACCAAGAGCAGATGCTTCATAGTCAAACTATAATAAATGTGGAGGACGACAATGAAGTAATCAAGTTAGATGGTGGAGATGAACCACATGAATTAGATCCTGAGTCAATACTTGTGTCAGATGACATTGAAACTGAGGAGGAAGAGTTATTGACTGAATCTGACACTGAATCTGAAGTAAATGATGGTTATGAATTTGCAATACGTATACAAGATGATTCTGAATCAGACATTGACACTTGAACAAATGAAATGTATGTTTAGCATTACATATTTTTGTTGGGTTTCAGCACATAAACGCAGCAGAATAAAATAAACTTTCAAAGTAATTCTGAAACCCTAAAACAGGATCCATGCAAAAACCATATTAATTCAGTGGTTAGAAATTTATACTGATTATTGAAGCTAGAATTGATGCGCTCGAATCTCCAATGCAATCCAAATGAACCGTGCCTCTACGGTATCCCCACGAACACCCCGCGAATCATCGTATAATCTGCAGTAAAAGGAACCGCGGTAGTAGCCACCAAGGATGAGGATTTTTTTGAAACTGTTTCTCTCTAATCTCTCTCTAAGAGCGGCTAGGGTTTTTGGTTAATGATGTAATACCAAAAATGGTTGATATATATCATATATATAGCAGTTAGAAGGAATTAATCAAAACCTAATATAATTAAAATCCAAATTTATATATATATATATATATATATCTTAATTAAGTCTTACTTAATTAATACATATATGCAAATTATACTTTTAATTTAAATTCGTGATTTAAAATACTATCAATCATATTGATATATTTAAATCCTTACAATTTAAATTAATTCCCTTTTAAATTATGTTCCATGTGTGTGACCCTAAAGGTTATTATTAAGTTGGCAATAATTTTAAAATCATATTATAAAATTATAAACAGTGAGCGACATCTAGTAATGCATCACTGCTACCCAAGTAATAATAAGATCGATGATTCGAAGCAACCTTTTCGTGACCAATATTTTAATGTAATTTAATCCTTTTAACCTTGACATCCTAGATTAAACTCGAGTAGACTATATAAAACAAATCACTATTTGAGCATGGCCATGCATTTCATAGTCCTACTCAATCAAGAGGCCTATTGATATCACCCCTAATATATAGGAGGGTTAAATTCCATCTAGATCACTCATATTACTCACATAATTCATGATGTACCTAATAATCACCTTTATAGTCCACCCTATTAAAGGTGACCTTTGATGATATCAAAGTACATAAATTCCCGTGTAGTAATATAGTGATTTCAGGTTGGAGGAATATTACATCATTATCACTATGAGAATCGCTAATGACACTTTGCATACTATTATGCGTAGAATTCTCATGGTGGGTCTGTCCAGTACATCGTTCTCTAACATGTACCTATGCATTGACTTAATATCTCATATATTTATGACCAATGAGATTTGGTCATCAGTCAATCCACATACTAATCTTAATGCATCATTGTTGTCCCATCAACAATGATACTCGACTAGAGACATTTAAGAGCAATGATACTAATTGTAATTATATAATCTCATGTTCAAGTCACATACTTGAAACTATATAATTTGTATCAGTATTCTAAGGAAATTTATTATGTTAACATTTATATAACGTAGTAAATAAAACCATAATAAAATCATTCATTTATTCAATCAAATATAATATCAAAATATTAAGCAATTATATCAAATAATTGGCCTCTAGGGCATAAACTATAATAGTTTTTTTATATCATTGTCATGTTTATGTACTTAACTATTTAAATGCAATTTTTTGTCATTATTGTTATTTTATATTCATATATATACATGTATTCAAATATAACTCATACCAACATCTTTATATCACTGTCATGTTTATGTACTTTACTATTTAAATGCAATTTCCTGTCATTATTATCATTTTATATTCATCTTGAAATTTGTAATATATAGATGGCTTCTGAAGCAGCGCAGAAAAAGCACTGCTTGGGTAGGGGGCTAATCATGTGCCCAAAGCCCCTACTAATCCAAATGAATGGATTCTTATTCAGATTCGTCCTTCTTCGAATAGCACGTACGTCCTGCATCATTTATATATAAGCATTTTAGATTCTGTAACGCCCCAAAATCTGGTCTATCTTCACACCCGGATTCTGTGCGTCACGAGTACATCATTCATCCAACATACATTATTATATACTAAAATATAATAACATACATTCTGAATTCCCAGGTTCTAAAACCTTATAACCTTTCTCATTACAAATAATGATAATTACATTATTCCTTTCATCTTACAAGAGTGACTTTTATCCGCCACCAAGGATACATAACAGTTCATTAAACTAGTCTGAAGTTTAATTTTCTTCTTTCTACCTTACAAGTCTTCACTTGATCTTCTCGCTCATTCACATTCTGAATGACACTTCATCTGGATACCGTCAGCTTAAACCTTACGGGATCCTTAAGTTCTTCTAACATCGTTCGCTGAAAATGTTTTTCATTTATAGCAAGTGTGAGCATTCAATTACCCAGCAAGTCATAACAGTTGAACATACAACTTCAAGAGTTTAACATTCCTTTGGAACTTCAATAACCGAACAAAGGTTATGAAGCAGCTTGAACAATAGGAATAATCTCGATTCCTATCATTTTAAAACATTAGTCACATTCACTTTGAAATACTTTCATTCTCTATTCTCTTTCATACACATTCTCTGTCTGCTAGAATCAATAGCAGACATAACAATAACAGTTCATTTATAAAGCGAGAACATGCTCATATTGAGCAGTTCAATCACGAGCAGTTCATATAATAGAAACACAAGAAGTGTTCACATTGTGGCACAAGGCCTCATCACGCTTCTCTACCACCTTGTACAAATATCACACATTCAAGACATAGATAGAACTTCTCAAGTTTAACATCTGAGAAGTTTTAGAAACTAGCATTCATTTAAAATATGAATGAAGTTAGGAAACTTGCCTTACGCATAGCAACAGATTATGCTAAACTGCTCATTCCATTCCCTATAACACATAAGGAATAACACATGCACCAATTAGTCATATACATGACTTACACATTGGTTTACTTAACTTTACTTCTTAAGGTTCGCGTTCTTGCAATATAATTTTACGCGACTAACTTTCATTACCGGTTTACGGCTTTATGACATACGAAGATGTCTTACTCAAAATGTTCCTCATCTTTGATGATTAGTATGACGCCCCCAAAATAGGTATACATCACCCATTCTGAGTTGTCAATACATGGTACAGAAACAACTACAACTTTATTATTACAACAGTAAAACTGTGAGTTTAAATACAAATATTATCTTCCAGACAATATCTATACTCAAATAAATCCTCATCACATTTATTGATACATTATTTTACAAAATGATGAGGACTACTAAACAACTCTCTCTAGAACCTTCATTCCATACCCAGGCTCGTACTTCGCTATATTCTAGCCTCCACGAGAAAAATGGAACAAAAAGGAAAAGGGTGAGCTCAACTAGCTCAATAAAGAATATTATGACTAAGATAATATACAACAAATTACCGTTAGTCTTCAACAGGAAAAATCTAATAGAATACAATAGACAACAAATTTTTAAATCAATATTCGCAATGAAATAATAATTCATTAGAAGAGTTAAGTAGAGAATGCAAACTACTATCTTCTATGTATGAATTTAAAAGTTCATCGTCTATCTTTTATCCCTGTAACATCAATCAATATACATCTGGAATCAAATATTCATCTTTGCACTATAGGCCAAAGATATTCATCAGTTGATCATGTTCATCTAAACAGATATTCAAATAGTTGTTCATAGTTGGCCCTTCTGTACCCATCTATGTCTTCTGTAATGATCTCGATATCATCGTCTTCATCCTCTTCTTTATTCTAGATTGAGGATTCCATTATCTCAATGGCTTCATGGTGTTCTTGCATTGGTTCTTCTTCTGCTGCAAAGATGTCATGAGCTTCTTTTTCAACTTGCTCACTATCTGGTAAGATCAGTGGCTCCCCCTCAGCTAGATCACTTTGTGTGATGGGGTTCTCAGGCATCTCCCCCTCAATGGGTGTATCCACTATCATCAGATCTTCAGGAGTCTCCCCCTCGGGTTGAGCTTCAATCATTTGGCTTTTATTTGCTGATTCCTTTTCAGCAATTGATTCCTTTTCTTCCCTCTTTAGTGCTTTCTCATTGTCAAGAATATATTTCTTGACAAGTTTCCTCCTTGGCTTTTTAGGCTGTGCTACAGCCTCAGGACTCTCTTCAGTTGTGTCCTTCAGACTAGCCAAGATATTTGATGCAACTGCTTCCTTGTTTGGTATATGCTCTACGATCGGAGGAGACTCGACAATCAAAGAGGCTGATGACTTCTTTCTCTTGTGGCTGGTCTTACTCATCTTAAGCAGCTGTGATATGGTTGCTCTGTCTTCTTCAGCCTCAGCTTACTATTCCTTTCTTCTTAGGATTCTGAGAGTCTCAATATCTGAGGACTCTACAGGTTTGGTGGTGGTGGATCCATGAGGCTCTTCTGTTGATTTGGCTTTCCTTTTCTCTTTGCTTTTTTTGATTAACGCAATGGGTTCTCCCTGGTTGGCTTCTTCTTCTTCTTCTTCTTCCTCAGTTTCTTTGACAACAGACATATTTCCTGCAGTTCCTGTTCCCTTTATCTCACCAGTTCGACCACTGGATTAAGATGCCATCTTCACATTTTCAGCTGGATTTCTTTTCCAGTTTTCAAATAGCTGCTGGGTCATTCGTCGATTTGTATTTATGGCTTCTCCTTCATCATCTTCAATTAGGTCACCAAGAGCAGCCTGCAGGATAATGCTGATGAATCGTCCATAGAGCATCTTCTGTGAGCTCTTGGTTTTCTTTGAGTTGCTCAGCCATTTCCCAATCCATTCAAGTAATATAGCCCCATAGTTTAGTTGTATTTTATAGCATATGGCAGTCATGAGTTTTAGTTGTACCTCATTTACAGAGTCATGACCTGAGCTTTTACAACATATGCACTTTCCAACAATATCGGCCAGAAACTTATACCTTTGTGGGAATTCCTTCTTTTTGTATCCTTTAACAGACGGTGACTTCTTGTGATGCATCTTCTTGAGACCCTTGTGAAAATATATGCCTTCTATGGACGGGTACCCTTCTGACTTGAGACTTAGGGCTAGGTTTATATCCTCAGCCTTCAATTTGATTTCAATGTTCCTGACTTTTGCAGTGATGGTGTTGTTTTCAAACACATCGTTATTGTAGAACTCCTTAACCAGCTTCGGGTAGATCAATGTATCCGTACCCAAAGCTTCTTCGAGGCCTGCCTTCTTTAGTAGAGACAAAGTCTTGTGAAATTGGGGTTCAGCAGTTTTGAACTCATCAAAGCATAGTCTGTTGCCGGAGATAACACTTGAAGTTGCCATTGATTTCTTCTCAGAAAGTGAAAATGACTGAGCTTGCTACAAATTTAGGGTTTCTGCTTAAGAGAAAAGGAGAGAGATGATCTTTTGAACTTCAGATTTCAAAAACAAGACGATTTTAATTTGTACTTATGACTTCCCTCTCTTTATTTTTCTTAGTGGGACAGGTGTTGAATTTTGCTTGGCTCTACGAATATGACAGAGAGGGATTGTACCGAATTTCCCTTAACCTTTTCTGAGCTAATGTTTTCTTCAGGAGGACTACGATCATTGACATAGTCCATGGAATCGTCGAGTCTGTCCATCCATTGTTGAGTCATTCAGTGATAGTCTAGTCCGATCCAGTAATCGTGGAGTCTGCTCAAAGCCAATCATCGTTGTGCTCGGGTTTGTACTTGTAGAGTCTGAACTGCGATCGTCGTGTCTGGCCTGGCAATTGTAGAGTCTGAACAAATCCTTGTGATGAATCTTTTTGACTTAACATTCTTCTTAAATTAAGGTAGCTCAGGAAGGGCCAACCTCTTGAATGAAACAAAGATTAGGTTTATCCCTGAGGCACTTATCAGAAAGAATACTTTGATTTATGCTTGATCATCATAGGGTGCTCCTTTTGCTTTGTTGATGTAGTTCTTCTATCGTTGAGTCTGTACTACGATCGTTGATTTTGTTCAACGTTCGTTGAGTTTTATGTACTTTGGCTCTACGATCGTGGACTTTCTTTAATCATGTCTTTGATTTCGAACACAGCCTCTAAATCTGTATGGTTAGCACAAACTAAAGCACAATATTTCATGTTTGCAAGTTAAGCATGCCTAGCTCACTTATCAATTTGTTGAATCTGGATTCATCTAGAGGTTTTGTAAAAACATCAGCAAGTTGATTTTCAGTAGGGATATATTGTAAAGAAATAGTTCCATTTTGTACATGATCCCTAATGAAGTGATACCTAATTTCTATATGCTTCGTCCTAGAATGCATGACAGGATTATGAGTTATAGCAATTGCACTTGTGTTATCACAATGAATAGGTATAGATTTGAATTCAAACCCATAATCTGCTAGCTAATTTTTCATCCATAGGATTTTTGCAGACAAGAATCGCCAAAAAGAATATATTCAAACTTCTGCGGTTGAAGTAGATCTCGAGTTTTGCTTCTTGCTAAACCGGGACACAAGTCTCATTACCTAGCGGTTGACAAGTGCCACTTTGGTACTTTTTCTATCTATTTTGTAGCCTCGCAAAAATCAAAGATCTCACATGTATCCTATTAGCTCAAACGAGGATTCTTTGGGATACTAGAGCCCCAAGTGGGGTGTACCTTTGAGGTATCTAAAAACATTTTTTACAAAAGTTAAATGAGATTCTTTAAGACAAGCCTGAAATCTAGCACAAATGCATGTTGCAAACATTATATCTGGTCTACTGGTAGTAAGATATAAAAGTGAGCCTATCATACCTCTGTATTGAGTTATATCAATACTTTTACCCTTTTCATCTTTTTCAAGCTTGGTTGCAGGAGCAATTGGGATTTTCATGGGAGAGGCTGATTCCATGCCATACTTCTTAAGTAAGTCTTTAATGTATTTGGCTTGGTTTATGACAATTCCTTCATCAGTCTGCTTTACTTGCAGTCCAAGAAAGAAGTTCAGCTCACCCATCATGCTCATTTCAAATTTGCTCTGCATAAGCTTGGAGAATCTTTTGCATAACTTTTCATCAGTAGAACCAAAGATAATATCATCAACATAGATTTGAACTAATAGTACCTTATCTTTATGCTTTCTAAGGAATAATGTAGTATCTACTCTACCTCTAGTAAATCCATTTTCAATAAGAAAGTTAGTTTCATACCATGCTCTGGGTGCTTGTTTGAGACCATATAAGGCTTTGTCTAATCTAAAGACATAATTAGAAAGAAATGGATTGATGAAACTTGGAGGCTGTTCTACGTAGACTTCTTCTTGAAGTTCACCATTTAAGAATACACTTTTGACATCCATTTGGAAAACCTTGAACTTTATGTGAGCAGCAAAGGCAAGGAATATTCTGATGGCTTCTAGTCTGGCAACAGGTTCAAATGTCTCGTCATAGTCAATGCCTTCTTCCTGAGAGTAACCCTTAGCCACTAGTCTTGCCTTATTTCTGGTGATTACTCCATCTTCACCCATCTTGTTTCTGAATACCCATTTGGTTCCAATAACAGGATGGTTCTTTGGTCTTGGTACCAATCTCCATACTTTGCTTCTCTCAAACTGATTAAGTTCTTCCTGCATGGCCTCTATCCAGCTGGAATCTTCCATAGCATCCTCTATCTTCTTTGGTTCTATTTGAGATAGGAAGCTTAGATTGAAACATTCATTTTGAGTAGCAGCTCTTGTTTTGACTCTTGAATTTGGATCTCCAATGATTAGATCTTGAGTGTGATCTCTTGCCCATCTGCTTCCTGTTGGAACATCAGTTCTTATGCCTTCTTGTCTCAGATCTTCAAGATCTATCTCTACTTCTTGTCGTGGAGTTTCATTGTCTGTCATAGGCCTCTCTACGATCTCATTCTCTTGCTCAATGATCTCATTATCAAGCACTATGATCGTAGTATTGAGCTCGACGACTTCATTCGTAGTGTCTGAGCTATTAGTTGTAGTGTCTCTAGACATTTCTTTGTCTAAGTCTGTTTCATCGAAGATGACATGAATAGAGACTTCAACACTTAGTGTCTTTTTATTGAACACTCTATAGGCCTTACTATCTATGTCATATCCGAGGAAGATTCCTTCGTCTAATTTTGGTTGAAACTTTGTCAGGTATTGTTTTCCATTGTTGAGAATGTAGCATGTACACCCAAAGATATGGAAATAGCTAACATTAGGTTTTCTTCCTTTCCACAGTTCATAGGGAGTCTTCTTAATCGTAGAGTGTATGAGTGATCTGTTCTGAGTATAGCATGCGGTGTTGGATTTATCGCTTTAGAAGTACTCAAGCGGATGAGGCTGTCGCTTAGTAGAGTTCTTCCAGCCTCTATTAATGTTCTGTTCTTTCTTTCAACAACCCCGTTTTGTTGAGGAGTTCACGGAGCTAAGAAGTTGTGACTGATGCCATTGTCAGAACATAACTGGTCCATCTCTAAGAAGTCAAATTCTCTACCATGATCACTCCTTATAGCCTTGATCTTTTCTCCTTTCTCGTTCATCACAAGCTTGAACATTTTGATCAGCTGGGAGCTTGTCTCATCTTTTGAGGTTAGAAAGAATACCCAAGTAAATCTGGTGAAGTCATCGACTACGACCAGGGAGTATCTCTTTCCTCCAAGGCTTGTTGTTGGAATTGGCCCAAAAAGATCCATGTGTAGCAGCTGCAAAGTCTTGTCAATTGAGTTGACAGTTTTACTCTTGCATGTGCTTCTGGTCTGCTTTCCAAGTTGACAGGCATTGGCCTTTCTTTAACGAAGTTGAACTTTGGTAGGCCTGCAACTAGATCTTTTGATGCCAATTTGGACATACTTTTGAAGTTGAGATGAGATAATCTTCAATGCCATAGCCAGCTTATTTCTTCAGATGCTTTAGCCAGAAATCATATTATCTCTTCTGAGCTTAGTTGATTAAGATTTACTGTGTAGACATTTCCTTCTCTTGTCCCAGTGAGCTTTACTGTAGATGTCTTCAGGTCTCGGACTTGGCATTGGTTGTTGAGGAAAGTTACTTGATGACCCTTGTCGCATAGTTGGCTAATGCTTAGAAGGTTATGATGTAGTCCTTCCACATAGGCCACTTTGCTAAAAGATACTGCACCATTTCCTGCTGAGCCATAGGCTTTTGTCTTGCCACAGCTATTATCCCCAAAGATGACCGAGGGACCCTCCTTCTCTGTGTAATTGGACAGAAGGGTTTTGTTTCCTGTTATATGCCTTGAGCATCCACTGTCCAAATACCAGGTTGTGATTTTGGAGTCCTTTTCCTGGAAAAATATTAAGCCTTCATTTTGGTACCCATACTTGCATGGGTCCTACATTGTTAGTGCCCTTGGGGACCCAAATCTGCTTGATTTTGGGTCTTATATGCATGGAATTATAATGACATTTTGTAGCCTTGTGACCAGTAGTAACACACAAATCTTTTGATATGATGCATGTTTGAGTGTGTGTGAAAATTCTTCCTCCATTTGCACTCGAGTGGGATATTGGTTATCCTTCTATAGGGCTGGTATTCCTTCTTCCATGTGTTCTTATGTTTCATTGGTTGTGAAGAGTATGTCTTACTTCTACTGTACCTTCCAGGTTGGTTAGTCGAGTTAATCTCATTGAACTCTACGATCCTTAGAGGTTGATGAGTAGGAGCTAGATTACTCTTTTCTTTTCTGAAACCTAGACCAGCATGAGATCCCTTGCTCCTAGGAATATGAATTGAATCAGATGAGCAGAGTTTGATAGGCTCATCCTTTTGTGAGGATTTCACAAATATAATGCCTCTACTAGAGCCAGAGGCATTACTAGTGTTAACATCCTTTTCTTTTACCACACATGACTCTGAGGTAAGTTCCCCAAAGCCTAGCCTGCTTTTATATCGAGGCGCTTCTCTGATTGGAGATTAAAGAGTCCATGGATGAAGAAGATTTATTCCATGTAGAGATGGTCTTTTCTAGATCCTCAATTTTTGAGGTTAGACTAGACTCTCTTTTTGCACTGAGCTCATTTGATTGTTTCAAGAGCTTATTCTCAGCTTCAAGCTCAGAGAAAGAATTAGTGCTGAGAAGAGCAGTTTCCAGTTCTTCTTGAACCTTTTCTTTCTCCTTTTGAAGAAGTGAATAATCCTTAGACAGAACTCTAAACCACTTCATGTATTGGTGTAGATCTGATGTTATGCCATGTAATGCCGTTCTAAGATCATTAATATCTACGTCAGGAGAGTTAAAGTTAAATACCTCGTCGATACTTACTTCATGTATGTTGGAGTTTTGTTTGTCTCTTGCACTTTTGGCAATTAGGCAGAGGTTAGCCATTTGGGGATCTTCATCGTCTCCAGATTCTTGAGTTGAGTCATTATCAGAGTCACTCCACGATCCTCTAGCTATAATGCCTTTGTCTTTCTTTGTTGGTCTCTTGTTGCCTTTGTATTCCTTCTTTGCATTTTATTTCTTTTTGAGTTCTTCTCTGAGAGGTTTGTTGCAGTTGGCAATGAAGTGACCAGGTTTCTTGCAGTTGTAGCATAAGTCATTCATTTGCTCTTGGTCATTGTGATTCTCGACTTTCTTTCGCTTAGCGGTTACGCCTTGTCGCATGAACCTTCGTAGTCTTTTAACCAGCATTGCCAAATCCTCATCATCATCTTCATCATAGTCAGAATCAACTTCAGTTTTGACCTTGGAGGTATTTTCAGTTACTTTGAGAGCAACCCCTTTATCCTTCTTCTTCCTTCAGACAACGTTTCTGCTCGTTGTGTCAGCTCCAGTTCGTAAGTGAGGAGGTTGCCATATAACTGTTGAATAGTCATTTCATGTAGGTTCTTTGATTCTCTTATGGCAGTGGTTTTGGCATCCCACTTGCTTGGTAAGGCTCTCATGAACTTTATGATTAAATCTTTGTTTGGATAGATCTTTCCATAGGCTCGTAGAGAGTTGAGCAAGACGTTGAATCTTTTGTATGTGGCAGTGACGTTCTCTTCTTGAACGTGAGCAAACATCTCATATTGTTGAGTCAGGAGAGATTGTTTGTTTTCTCTAACTTCTTCCGTTACTTCATGCATAATGAGCAGTGCTTCCCAAACCTCCTTTGTTGTTTTGCAGTTGACCACGTTTTCAAATAGATCATCTTCTAATGATTGAAATAGGATGTTCTTGGCCTTTTTGTCAAACTGAAAAGCTCTCTTCTCGCTCTTTGTCCATTCTTCTTTGACCTTGATCTGTACTCTGTTTGGGTCATCTGTAGTTGGCGCAAGCTTTGTAGGAACGTAGGGCTCATTTTGAACAGTTTCAAATAGATCTTCATATATTTAATCCATGTAAGCTTGCATCCTAACCTTCCAGTTAGCGAATTTATCTTTGTTGCATATTGGTGGCTTGCTGCCTCCTCCAGTCTTTGATTCGCTTGGTAAGTGTGCCATTGGATCTACTCAAGCTTTGTAGGCTATATTATAGAACCTGCTTTGATACCAATTGTTAGTTCCCGAAGGCACAGTAGTTATCTAGAAGGGGGGGGGGGTTGAATAGATATTAAAAACTTTTCTTTGTTAACAGAATGTTTTCATAAATCTTTTAAGCACAGCGGAATAATTGATTCTTTGAAAATCTTTTGGACACCAGGTTAAAGAGAGAAAAGCAGTTATTGCAGTTATAGCAGTTATAAAGACACAGTTGTTTTTAAGTGGTTTGGAGCACTCAAAGCTCCTAGTCCACTCTTCTACTCCTTGAGTAGGAAATCCACTAAGGATGTCTTTTACACTTTCAGAATCTCACAGATTCCTTCTAGACCAGCAGTCTAGGCACTTCTAAGTTAACTCTTGAACTCTTCAAGTCCAGCAGACTTGGCTCTTCACAGTTCACTTAGAACTCTTCTAGTCCTTGTGGCTTGGAACTTCACACTTCAGTAGATTGATAGTTGTTGAGTTGTGATTAAGGCTACTCAGTTGCAGTTAAGCACTTGTTCGAAAGAACTGAATAGCTGAGCAAGCTTTTTCCTTTTTCTCAGATCGTAGAGTTGAGCGTTTGAGTGTTCTTGTGTGTTTTTGTTCAATGCTTGCATACATCTCTTATGTGTCTGTATCCTGTATACATGAGATCCTTAAAATCTATCCGTTGAAGTCATCTGATGAAGCATTAAATGCGTTTGACATTTCTGAGCTTTTAATGAGACATTTCTGCACATCTTCGGAATTGCTTTCTGGCCCACTGACACGACAGACTGCTTTCTCACCTAACACCTGCAAAGGTATTTTCCTCTGCCCAATGGTCCTTTTCTTAGATTCTTGAATACGTCTCTTCTTGATCAATACTAAGGATATCTTTTATACCGTTGGGACTGGTGAGAGCTTCAACATTTAAAACTCATTCCTCATTTGTTGGAATAAATCTTCAAATAGAAGATAGATTTCAATCCTTCTGACACAAGAGAGATGACACTCTACGATACATATCGTGGTGTCTTATCATACTTCGAATAGAACACTACGATTTCTTTCAAGACTTTCCACACTACGATCCTTTAACACTACAATCAGTACTTGCTCGTCTTGCAGATTCTGCGTTTCCGAGAGCACACTACGATCTTTGAGTTAGCTCGGCAAACGTCTGGACCACTCTACGATTCCTGGAGAAGCCCTTGAAGGTAGATACACTACAATCACTTCAGCTCTGCGATCCTATCTTAGCTTCTGCATTCTGTTGATCAGACGGATAGACTACTAGCCTATTTATTTCTTTTCAGCCAAAGATCAACCTAACAGATTTGATCTCTTTATCTATATAAGTAAACATTAAAGGCTAAGATCAACCTAACAATTTTGATCTGTCACTAAGTCCTTGTACATATATTCCTTGAAGGACTTTACACATAATCATGAGTATTTACATAAACCTCAAATCACAATATGCATTCTTCCAATAGTATATGTATATATATGTATATATGAGTAGTATGGTAAATTATGTATACTAGAAAGGAAATTATTTACAAAGATATATATATATATATATATATATATATATATATATATATATATATATATATATATCATGAACAGTGATTGTTAAGTTTGTAAGATAACAAAATTAGTGTATGCTAATTGTTAAATTTAACGCCATGTATGTCAATTGGATACGAATTTCAAAAAAAAATCATAGTTTAAATAATTAAATTGGTTGTTATACGGACTTACAGTGTTCACTGTGTTTATCATTTATCAGTGATGCAGTTTGGTTTTAAAATAGTGTTTTCAAAGAATTAAGTTTTCTAAAATCGTTGTTTAATTGTTGGTAAATGGGATATGGTTGATTGTTGACATTTATGTGTGCTTTACATTGATTACACATGTTAATTGGTGTTAGAAATTAAGACACAATAGCTATGTTTTGTTTCTGGTTTTGGGTGTTCTGTAATTCGGAGCCCTAGCGCCAAATTTCAAGCGCCTCGGTAGCTAAATTTCACGCCTCTCAATACCAAAAATAGGTCGAGAACTTCGCGCCTATGGCTGGAATTCCAAATACATCGTCTCGCGCTTATTATTTGGAAAAGTGGTGCAGGTCTGGACGATTTGACCTCCTATAGTAAAATGGCTATAACGTTTTCATACAAACTCCGATTGAAGTGATTCTAGATGATTCGGAAAGAAGACGAATAGGACTATAACTTTTATTCTTCAAGGTTTTCAATTTGAAATTTTTATGAAGGGTCAAAATGGCCATCTTTAGGACTATTATGTATTTGGAGCCAATCGGAGGGCGTCGAGATGCGCGAATGCAAGTGTAATCATTTGTGTGTTAGTATAACTTAATGATAACATGTTGTACATGTAATAGGATGTTGTATCAAGTTGTTAATGTGTATGTGGTGCAATGACATGATCACTTAAGTAGTTGTAATAAAGCTAAAAAGTAGTGTTCGTGAAAAGATGCGATGTTGTTTAAACTTAAACTTAGTAAGAAAGCAACTCATGAAGGTAATGTTAGTGTAACTAATGTGTATTGTCAATACATATGGTATGTGTAGGACTTGGGGTGAACGTGAGTAGTGATTGTTTAACCTACGCACGAGGCAAGTTCTCTAACTCTACTTTTATAATTGTGCAAGTATCTAAACTATCTTTGAGCAAGTTTTCCTAACTCTAAGATTTCTTTGTGCAAGTTTCTTAACCCTAATTATATTGTGCAAACTCCTAAACCTTATCTCTTGATTTTGAGCCAATCTTTAACTTGTTAATTAGCATGCAAATTTCTACATTCTAACACACTAATGTTGAAAAAGTTTTATCATTCAACTTATTATTTGTTATGCATGCTTAAGATTCAACTCTAAATAAGGTTTAAACCTTAGCTTAACATTGTTCAAAGCAAGGTATGTTACATTATTCAATACTTATGCTCTTAGATTATTCCTAAAGCATGACCTTAGTACACAATGTTGATTCACTTATGAATTATTCCATACCATAATGTTATTAAAGTTTTATTCAACTAATCCTTAGTTGATGTTTGTAAACTCTAAATTACCTTGAAACTTATCCAAACCAAACTTACTTTGGTGCGAACTCGTATTCTAAATGCTGAGATGAACAACCCTATTATAAAGGATAACTTACACATAGCGTTAAAATGTTTGTGCACAATACATTGTACAAATGGCTGATCCCCCTAAGTACGAGGAGTCCTTATAGTCTTATGACTGTTAAAGTTAGAGGTGAAAGATTACTCGCAACTGTGGACATAGTTCATGGTCTTATGACCCTCAGTTAGATATATTCCATATTTTGGATTTCAGTTTCTGATTATCATCATTAGAGTACTATTCAGTTTTGATGAGCCTATTGTTGGAAGTAATTATTATTATTATTCTGTTGATTCAATGTTATATCCAGTGAGCAATTTTTTTGCTCACTCTTGCATATATATACACTCATTGCAGCTAAAGTTGAGAAGGTCGACGAACCTACAACTAGCAAAGGAAAGGGAAAAATGTACAAGTGATAAAGACTTGTAATTTTCATTTATTGTTATGATGATAGACTTTTATTTAATGATGTGATGTAATAATTTTATTTCCCCACTTATATGATGTTAAGATTAGATAATCTGGGATGTTTTTGGATTTAATGATGTAACCCTATTTAAAGGGAGGATTTATGGTTTAAATATTATTTTATTTGGGTAGATAGTATGAATGTATGGATAGTGAACACCAAATCTTAAGGGAATGAAGTACCTAGATTTAGGGGTGTCACAGGTTGATATCAACGCTTTAGGTTATGAACCTTAGGTGGGGGAAAAGCCTTAGAACGTAACCTTTGAAAAGATAGTGGTGATAAACTCTTATCGAGTTTTAAGGAAGAAGTAATAAAATACTTATGTGCTTATCTGATTATAACTTATGTGCTCGTGAGTGTCGAGTAGTAATGATTAGTAATTAAAACTTAAAATTTGGTTGATAGGATGACTAATGTAGAAGGATCCAGTCAGGCTAGAGAGGAGGAGCCTCAAGATATTCAGGTGATTTGGGAATAATTACTGCCATGGGAAACAGTTCCGTCGGTCACAGTAGTTGAGCAGGAGAGAGTACCTGATGAGGATGATGAGATAGAGACGGATGAGGAGGACCCCGTGGAGCTGCCACAGTCGGATGAGGAGAACGAGGAAGAAGAGCTTCCACTTAACTTGATTGTTGTCTGTATGTACGATGAGGTGTATGACCGTAATGTGGAACTTCAAGATACCGTCGAGGAGTTGCAAGAGATAGTAGCTGAACAACAGACCTCAATGGCATAGAAGGGAAACGAGATCCAGGATCGAGATGAACGTCTGAATAACATTGAAGAGAAGCTGATCCACACAGAAGGGGAAAATGAGAAACTGATAGAGAAGATTGCAGAACTGGAGAATAAGCTGAAGGAGGAATCTACCAAGAGGGCAAGAGCCGAAGACGCGTATGAGGAAACTTATCAGCGAGCTAGGATGACAGAGAGGGATGCACAAAAAAAGAGGATGAAGATGGAGGAGATGAATAATGTGTTCAACACCGTGATCAATCGAGCTCAAGATCGGGTCATATCTTATCTTATTCAATTTGAGACGCTGCCATCATACGTTTTAGATCGCCGAATACGTTTTAGATCGCCGAACAATAACTCGAATTATGGAGGAAGAGCGTCGTACGGCTACGCAGTATCTTAGTAGGACATTATAGGGAATGTATTTGATATGTGGATAGGGAGTAAATAAATTGTAAATCCCGGGTATTATATAACCAATGGGATAGATGATGATGATGTTGTCCTGCAACTGTTATAGTTCAGGAAAGTAATGTAAATAGTAGTGATGCTATTGTTTTGATGTTTTTAAAAGATTATGAATGAATAAAGTTATTATTTTATTTTATTCAAAGTGTTATGTGTTATGTGATAATCTCTTATGATGTGCAACTTAAGTATATAGTACTTTAAAGGTTGAGTAGAATCTAATGAGTGTATTTTTATCAAAAAATGCCTCCAAGACGTCAATCACCCCGACAGAGAGCCACTGAAGGAACTAGTAACAATAATGCTGAAGATAATCCAGTTCAGCAATTCGTAATGTTACTAACAGGAGCGTTGCAGAATCAACCTCAAAATCAAGGTACAACATTCAAGGATTTCAAAGCGGTCGGACCACCTGAATTCCATGGGTCCATAAATCCAGTCGAGGCACAGACCTAGATTATGGAGATAGAGAAGGTATTTGATGTCGCTAGGGTAGGGGAGGAGTAGAAGACTGCTTTTACAACATTCATGTTGAAAGCAGAGGCTAGTTATTGGTGGCAGGCTAACAAAACTCGGGAAGGACCAGGAGTGATGACCTGGGATAGGTTTAAGGAGTTGTTCTTCGAGACCTATTTCCCAGAGAGTTCGAAGAGTTAGCTAGATGTTCAGTTTTTAGAACTAAAGCAGGGAACGATGTCGGTGTCAGAGTGTGTCGCAAGATTCAACAAGTTGGCGAGGTTTACACCATATCAAGTCAGCACAGATGAACGTAAGGTGAAGAGGTTTGAACAGGGACTGAAGCCCTGGTTGTACAGTAGGGTCTCCCTGTTCCAGCTGGAAACGTTTGCAGCGGTAATGGAGAAAGCAATTCTCGCGTAGAGTGGAGGCGAGGCGATAACAAAACACAACCAAGAGCAGAGGAAGAAGAAGAACGATGGTGAAGTTAAGAATGGTGGTGGTGGTAACGGTGGAAATGGTAATAACAATATGAAGAGGAAGTGGAATGCAAGTGTGGGAGTTGGAAATCAACAAGGAAGCCACCAAAAGAAGAAGTTCGAAGCATGTGCTACATACGGAAAGTTTCACAAGGGTGTATGCTTGATGGGGAAACGAGTGTGCTTCAATTGTGGCCAGGAGGGTCACATCGCCCCAAATTGCAATCAACCTAAGAAGAATGTTTGCTTCACGTACGGGTCCAAGGATCACTTTGCTCGTGAATGCCCTAAAAAGATATCTGGGGAGGCAAATGGAAGCAAGGGAAATGCTGGTGGAGGTACGCTGACTATTGTTGGACCAACATCAACAAATAAGCCTACAGCAAGAACCTTTAACATGACGGTGCAGGACGCGGTGCAATCAAAAGATGTCGCGTTAGGTATTATCCCAATCAATGATATAAATGCATATGTATTATTTGATTCGGGTGCTACTTGCTCATTTATATCTGATGAATTTGCTAAGAAGTTAGAAATACCTAGTGAAGAGTTGAATTTCCCTTTAAACATAGAAATTACGAATAGGGAAGTGATTCTTGTTAGGTTCGTATACAAGAACTATAGGGTGAACATTAAGGGGAATGTTATGAAAGTAGATTTAATCCCGATAAAACTTTGAGAGTTTGACGTGATATTGGGAATGGATTAGTTATTCAATTATGGAGCAATAATTGATTGCCAAAAGAAGTGTGTAAAACTTATGACTCCGTCAAAGGTAGTTTTTTATGGTAGCAAATTGCCTAGACAAATGAAATGTCTGACGATGATGCAGGCCAAAAATGTGTTAAGTAAAGGCTGTGTAGGGTACTTAGCCTACATAGTCGATACTCAAAAGGAGAAGGTTGTGAAACTGGAGGAAATACCAGTGGTTAGGGAATTTGTGGATGTGTTTCCGAAAGATTTTCCAGGACTTCCACCTGACAGAGAGATTGAATTCATGATCGACTTAGCGCCAGGAACAACTCCTATATTGAAGGCCACGTACAGAATGGCTCCGGTAGAGATGAAGGAATTGATGGTACAACTGCAAGAACTACTAGATAAGAAGTACATTCAACCGAGCGTATCACCGTGGGGAGCACCGGTGTTATTCGTGAAGAAGAAGGATGGGTCAATGCGTCTTTGCATTGACTATAGAGAATTAAATAAGGTCACTATTAAGAACAAGTATCCATTGCCAAGAATAGACGACTTGTTCGATCAATTGAAGGGTGCTAGATATTTCTCGAAAATAGATTTGAGAAGTGGATATCACCAACTGAAAGTAAGGGAGGAGGATGTACCAAAGACGGCATTCCGAACTCGCTATGGACATTACGAATTTTTGGTGATGTCTTTTGGTTTGACAAATTCCCCTGCAACGTTCATGGATTTGATGAACAGGGTGTTTAAACCATTTTTAGGAAAGTTTGTGGTGGTGTTCATCGATGATATTCTGGTGTACTCTAAAACTCAAGAGGAACACGTGGAACACTTACGTCTGACGCTGGAGACGCTAAGAAAAGAAAAGTTGTATGCGAAATTCTCTAAATGTGAATTTTGGCTGGAACGTGTACAATTTCTTGGTCATGTAATCGATAAGCATGGGATTTCAGTGGATCCATCAAAAGTCGAAGCTGTGATAAATTGGGAACAACCAAGAACACCTTCGGAGGTGAGAAGTTTCTTGGGATTGGCAGGGTATTATAGACGATTTATTCAAGTTTTTTCCAAGATTGCTACTTCGTTGACAAATTTGACGAAAAAATCTGTAAAATTTGTTTGGACGAAAAAGTGTGAGGAATGTTTTCAAGAACTGAAAAAGAAGTTAAGTGTGGCACCTGTGTTGTCATTACCAGATAATACAGGAAATTTTGTGGTGTACAGTGATGCTTTACACAAGGGTTTAGGATGTGTCCTTATACAAAATGGCAAAGTCATTGCGTATGCATCAAGGCAATTGAAAGACTACGAGAAAGGGTATGCAACTTATGATTTAGAGTTGGCGGCAGTGGTGTTTGCACTGAAGATATGGAGACACTATCTCTATAGAGAGAAGTGTGAAATCTACACGGACCATAAGAGTCTGAAGTATATCTTCACTCAAAAGGACTTGAATATGCGGCAAAGGAGATGGATGGAATTGATAAAGGATTACGATTGCGATATCTTTTATCATCTAGGCAAAGCAAATGTAGTTGTAGATGCCTTGAGTAGGAAAGGCCGAGAGAAGTTGATGTTGTTAACCGATTAGGAGGAGCTCATTTCAGTAATGGAAAGGCTGGAATTGGAAATCAAATTTCCAAAAGAATCCGATGAAAAATTGTACCAGATAGAAGCTAGTCCAACTTTGGTGGACAAAGTGAAGAACGCACAACTACAAGATGAAGAATGCAAAAAAATAAAGGAAAGTGTGGTCAAAGGAAAAGAAGTGAAGTTCAAGGTTGATACTGAGGGAATACTGAGATTCGAGGGACGAATTTGAGTTCCAGCAGTACAGAATATTAAAGAAGACATCTTGACAGAAGCTCATAGCTCAAGATATTTGATTCATCTAGGAAGTATGAAGATGTATCAAGATTTGCGGCGACATTTTTGGTGGCCAAATATGAAAAGAGACGTTGCAGAATGCGTTGCAAAGTGCTTGACATGTCAGAGAGTAAAGGCAGAACATCAAAGGCCAAGCAGATTACTTCAACCGTTAGAGATATCGGAATGGAAATGGGAGCATATCATAATGAATTTTGTGGTAGGTCTTCCAATGACTCAGAAAGGATACGATGCGATATGGGTGATAGTGGACAAATTGACAAAATTTTCACACTTTTTGCCAATAAAGATTAGATTTAATCTTGATCAGCTGGCAAGCTATACATTAAAGAGATCGTCTCAAGACATGGAGTTCCAGTGTCAATTGTATCAGACAGAGATCCAAGGTTCACATCAAATTTCTGGAAAAGACTACAAGAATGCATGGGAATGTAACTGAAGATCGATGAGCACAACATATCATCTGCAAACTGATGGGCAAAGTGAACGAATAATACAAACGTTAGAGGATATGCTTAGAGTGTGCAAAATGGATTTCAAAGGAAATTGGGATAATCATCTACCGTTGGTGGAATTTCCATACAACAACAGTTACCACGCAAGCATTGGTATGCGGCCATACGAGGCGTTATACGGCAGAAAGTGCAAAACTCTACTATGCTGGGATGAAGTCTGTGAACGCCAACTGTTAGGACCAAAACTGGTACAACAAACTGCTAAAGTTATCAAACTCATCAGGACAAGATTGGTAGTAGCCCAAGACAGACAGAAAAAGTATGTCGATCAACACAGGCAGAATCGTGAATTTGAAGTAGGAAATTTTGTTTTCCTAAAAGTTTCTCCTTGGAAGGGAAAAATTCATTTTGACAAGAAAGGGAAGCTCAGCCCAAGATTTATTGGACCGTTCGAGATACTACGAAGAATGGGGGAAGTGGCTTCTGAGGTAGCTCTACCTCCAGAATTGGAAAACATTCATAATGTTTTTCACATTTTGATTACGAATAGTATAAACCGATTACAAGCACGTGATCGAGTACGAACCATTGCAATTCGATAAAGATTTGTCTTATAAAGAGATTCCTATCTAGATAGTCGACGGGAAAGAACAAGTGCTCAGAAATAAAGTGATACCTTCTGTGAAGGTGATTTGGAGAAACCACAATGTCGAAGAGGCAATGTGGGAACTCGAAGCTGAAATGATGAAAAATTATCCTCAGTTATTTGTTTAATCTATGTCTTCGACTCTGGGGACAGAATCTTTATAAGAAAGGAAGAATGTGACGATTTGATTATTTGAGTTGTGATTCTGAGGACAAAATCCTTGTAAGGAGGGAATGATGTAACATTCCAGAATTTTAATTATAATATTAAATATTTATTGAGTTATATAAATATTTAATGGATGTGTTTATCATTGAATAAATATTTGTTTAATTGATTTGATTTTATTTGGTTAATTATTTGTTAAATAAATAATTAATGAGATAAGAAAATTATTATGCTGATATTTCAATTTGATGGTTAATTATTTGTATTAAGTTATGTGATTAAATGATTTATTTAATTAATTATTATTTGAATTAATTAAATTAAATATGAAAGCTTGATTAAATAAAGTGTGACAAATAACTATATTGTAGACACTCGAAATTTTCTGCACTCCTATTACTGACATTGAAGAGGGTAGATTCATCTTTTGGAGATAACTCTGAAAGACAGCTTACAATCATGCCGAATACTACCGAAAGTTCAGCTCCAACCCGGAACACAAACCGGGAGCATCAGTTCAAACCCGGAACATAACTCGAGAATGTCATTTCCAATCTCGGAGATAACCCCGAGATATGCAGATCAAAAGACCGGCAACAACACCGGAGAGGACAGTTCTATCTCGGCGATAACATCGCGACGTTCAATTTCAGTCCCAAAGATAACACTGGGAGTAGCAACCCCATCCTTGGTGATAGCCCAAAGGAATGCCATTGTAGTTCCGGCGATAACCCCGGAAATGCTTGTGTCAAATACATGCTATTAGCTTCAATCTAGATGACAGTGATACATATAAACAAGCAGCAGTCCAATCTCAAAGATAACCCTGAGCAACGTCTGCTTTCCGCTTAAACCGGTGATAACCCCGGTGAGGAGTCAACACGTCATCTGACCACGGCAACAAGATAATATCACAGCATACCAACAAGTAGTCCAATCTCAGCTATAACCCTGAGTAACATCTATTTTTAACTCAACCCGGCGATAACCCTGACAAGGAGTCACACATCATCTTGTTCCTCTGACAAATGGCACGTCGTCTCAATGCTTCATACATACATACATACAACAATGTCCCATAAGAGCCTAGGATTGACAATCCCGAGTGACTATTACGTGTGGCAGTACTTTGGATAGACTTTGAAGCTTGAAGACCATGGGCATAGACCCCTCTTCCTGACTTCGTACAACCTCTAATCCATGTCATTGCGTAACTCTCGACACAAGTGATCCGAAGAAGTACAAATATACTTCGTTTGGATGCTCAGATTAAAGTTCTGCAAATTCGATTGGACATTACAGTGCACGAGTGCACGTACTACGAGACGATTGAGGATGGTGAGGCTGGGCCCACCACGACCGGTAGTAGATTCAATCATGGCTACCGCAGTTGACTGACCATGGCCATCCGTCTATAAATATAGAGGGGGGGGTCAGCCATTTGAGAAGAGAGAGAGAAGGAAAAAGGCGAGGAAGCCCTGTCCATTTTACTCTGCATACACATCTTTTGAGTGTTTCCTCTTCTTTAAACACTAGTTAGCTCACATATAGCTAGTTTTTATCCGGTGGGAGCTGAGTGTTTATCCATTTAAATTCTAAGAAGTCTACTTTGGCAGCCCACTGTAAGCCTTCTTACATTATATAAAGCCTCTTTCTCCTATTATCACACACTTTTGTACACGTTGAGAGTCGTGTGAGTGTGTTTGCCCAGACTTCGGTCCGTGGTTTTCATTTCTGTCTGTATATATATACTAATATATGTATATATTTTGTATATATGGACTAACATTATCGAGTTATGCCTCGATTGAGCCTGAATTTTGATGCGAGGCGTTTATTTGCTTTTGTATATATATATACACTTATATAAATAAACTGTGGTCAGACTCTGTCTGATGAGCCTGGATTTTACATCCGGAGCGTTTAATTGTATATATATATATATATATATATAATTGTTGTCAGACATATCTGATGAGCCTGGATTTTACATCTGGTGCATTTATTCGCTTTTATATATATATATATACATATATATAATTGTTGTCGGACATATCCGATGAGCCTGGATTCATATCCAGTGTGTTTACTGCTTTTATATATATATATTTGTATATATATATATATATATTTACATTTCTGTCAAGCCTGGAGTTTACTCCGTGGCTTTTTACAGTTTTATTTACATTCCGTCCTGCTTGGAGTTCACTTCGTGGCAGTTGATAGCTTTTACAACTTTATTTACATTTTGTCCCACCTGAAGTTCACTTCGTGGCGGTTGATAATATTCATATATATATATATATATATATATA
Source organism: Panax quinquefolius (assembly GCA_020205615.1). Classification (NCBI taxonomy): domain Eukaryota; kingdom Viridiplantae; phylum Streptophyta; class Magnoliopsida; order Apiales; family Araliaceae; genus Panax; species Panax quinquefolius. The sequence goes on from CM035152.1 coordinate 116,854,602, forward strand.
TATATATATATATATATATATACAACTTTATATATATATAATCGCTATCGCCTTCAATACAAATTGCAGATTGTGAGCCTAGGAATCATGTGATCACTGAGTTTGATTTCATGAATCTAGATTGGTTCCCATGATGGACATTTTCCGCTATAAACAAAGCTTCTACATTATTTTACGATTGTCCGAAGTTTCCTTAGATGGTCATCATGCCCATGAGGAGTTCTAAGATCTTCAGATATTATTTTCTCGAAAATGCTTCGCATTTCGAAAATAAAAGCAAACAAGCCGAACATTTTTAATAATAAAATGGAAGTATGAAAAGGTCTCAATTCCTATTGAGCATAAGGTTTGAAATACCTCTTTTACAAAACTTCATTGCTAAATCTTGGTTAAAATTGAATTTTCATATAAAATTCAAACCTTGTGTATATAGGTGCGAACGAGGCCTCGCACTACTTTCAAATAATTTGCACATTGATCCACACACACACACACATTCATATAACAATTTCTTTGAAGAGTGGCGGTCACTGTGGTAACACGGATGTCGGGGGGTGCCTAACACCTTCCCTCCGCATAATCAAGCCCCCGAACCCTTAATGAATCTCGGTTTCACAGACTCGTTTAGCAGTGTCAAATCACTGGGTCAATGTACAAACCTTTTCAGTTGCGTTGGTGCAACCAATTAAAAACACCAACTGGCGACTCTTAAAGTCAATCGTCGACATTATACATGTCGGACCTTTTTCACTTATTTTTTCAAACAAATCTCACATTAACATGAGAACACCAAAGAACAAGTAACGAAAAGGGACACTCAAAAATCCCGACGTCGACATATATTATAAAGGAGTTATTAAAATAAATTAAAGTAGTTTAATTTGGTCTGTGCCAAACAAGACTTAAATAATATTAAGTGTTTAACTTTACATAGTTTTTGCCAAACAAAGCATTATGACTTTTGTTTTTTTTGAAATTTAAATTATTTATAAAATAAACTAAATAAATAATTTATATATTTATAAGTTATACGTTTTATGTTTGATAACTGATAGTAATTATTAGGTTTATAATGACCCTATACGTTTCTTTGACGTTGGCTTATTTTAGAGTACGTATAAGTTTTCAGTTGGATTTTTAGTTTACACCTAAGCCTAAGTAAGAAAAGGGAGAGTCTGAAAGAGAGAAGTAAGAGAAAGACAGGTCTTTGAATTCTTCAAGCTATTCTCAGTGATTTACAAGTGTCGTTTGAACAAACTAAATGTATGTTTTATAAACCTTATCATATATGTTTTACATTATATAGTTTCTGTGAATTGTATGTCTCTGTGTTCTTAAAGTTCACAGTAGGATAAGTTTTTACCAAAATTATTTGTAAACCATGTTCTAGAATTGGTTATGATATTACGTGTTTTTGTTGTTATAATTATTATAACTAGCATGTATATATATATATATATATATATATGTATATATCTGAGTTGTATGCTAAATTATGTATACTAGAAAGGAAATTATTTTACAGTATATATATATATATATATATATATATATATATACACACACACGCATGAACGGTGATTGTTAAGTTTGTAAGATAACAAAATTAATGTATGCTAATTTGTGAAATTTAACGCCATGTATGTCAATTGGATAGGAATTTCAGAAAAATCGTAGTTTAAATAATTAAATTGGTTGTTATACAGACTTACAGTGTTCACTATGTTTATCATTTATCAGTGATGCAGTTTGGTTTTAAAATAGTGTTTTCAAAGAATTAAGTTTTCTAAAATTGTTGTTTAATTGTTGGTAAATGGGATATGGTTGATTGTTGACATTTATGTGTGCTTTACATGGATTACACATGTTAATTGGTGTTAGACATTAAGACACAGTAGCTTGGTTTTATTTCTAGTTTTGGGTGTTACGTAAATTGAGCCCCAATAGCCAAATTTCGCTACCGACGCCAAATTTCGCCTCGGCACCAAAAAATAGGCTAGAACTTGGCTTCAAATATTAATTTGTCTTATCTTACTCATTTGGAAAAAGTGAAAATGCAGGTCTGGCCTGACGATTTGACCTCCTATAGTAAAATGACCATAACAATTTCATACGAACTCCGATTAAGGTGATTCCAGATGATTCGGAAAGAGGACGAATAGCCCTATAACTTTTATTCTTTAAGGTTTTCAATTTGAAATCTTTATGAAGGGTCAAAATGGACATCTTTAGTACTGTTGTGTATTTGGAGCCTATCGGAGGGCGCCGGGATGCGCAAATGCAAGTGCAATCATTTGTGTGTTAGTATAACTTAATGATAACATATTGGACATGTAATAGGATGTTGTATCAAGTTGTTAATGTGTATGTGGTGCAATGACATGATCACTTAAGTAGTTGTAATAAAGCTAAAAAGTAGTGTTCATGAAAAGATGCGATGTTGTTTAAACTTAAACTTAGTAAAAAAGCAACTCATGAAGGTAATGTTAGTGTAACTAATGTGTATTGTCAATACATATGGTATGTGTAGGACTTTGGGTGAACGTGAGTAGTGATTGTTTAACCTACGCACGAGGCAAGTTCTCTAACTTTACTTTTATAATTGTGCAAGTATCTAAACTATCTTTGAGCAAGTTTTCCTAACTCTAAGCTTTCTTTGTGCAAGTTTCTTAACCCTAAATATATCGTGCAAGCTCCTAAACCTTATCTCTTGATTTTGAGCCAATCTTTAACTTGTTAATTAGCATGCAAATTTCTACATTCTAACACACTAATGTTGAAAAAGTTTTATCATTAAACTTATTATTTGTTATGCATGCTTAAGATTCAACTCTAAATAAGGTTTTAACCTTAGCTTAACATTGTTCAAAGCAAGGTATGTTACATTATTCAATACTTATGCTCTTAGATTATTCCTAAAGCATGACCTTAGTACACAATGTTGATTCACTTATGAATTATTCCATAGTATAATGTTATTATAGTTTTATTTAACTAATCCTTAGTTGATGTTCGTAAACTCTAAATTACCTTGAAATTTATCCAAACCAAAATTACTTTAGTGCGGACTCATATTCTAAATGCTGAGATGAACAACCCTATTATAGGGGATAACTTACGTGTAGCATTAAAATGTTTGTGCATAATACATTGTACGAAGGGCTGATCCCCATAAGTACGAGGAGTCCTTATAGTCTTATGACTGTTAAAGTTGGAGTTGAAAGATTACTCACAACTGTGGACATAGTTCATGGTCCTACCCTTGAGCGCCTCAGCCGAGACTCCTAACAAGGATCTAACGACAGTCGAGGTAATATCCGCTGTACATGGCACCGGCATCCTTCCAAACTCCATACCTATGATAAATCGCCAATCCATCAGTGTCATCATCACCTCACGGTCCAATAAATGGAGAGATTGAGTCTAGTGAAACCACCGCTCAGACAATGCCCTGAGGTAAACCCAAGGACAACGACGGGGAAAGATGGAAAAGAACGCCCCAAAACCCCAGTCATGCACAATCGCTCTATAATCGGGATGCAGAGCCTGGTATGTAGAGTGAATGCTGAACCAGTTCCCTCTAGGCTGTGTAAATTCGGGAACCTGCATCACAAAGCAGATCAACATCAGAATCCTTTACTCCTCATCAATAGGAAAGAAGAAAGATAAAAATCTAGCTTTGTAACTCGTTTGCGTGTAATTAAATCCCTGGGCATTCATCACTTGAATTCCTGGGAAATCCCTATGGGGAACACGAGCAGTAGGAGTGGGGTTCGCAACTGGTACATCCTCCTCCTCGTCCTATATATCCAGTACCTCAACTCGGACAGGACGTATCACCGCCTCCGCCAAATGACGAGGCTGTCTAACAGAACGGGGTCGAGGCACTTTAGAAGCCCTCCTTCGTACACCAGAAGTGGTCCTACGGGAACTACTGGGCTAATTCGGATCCATACATCTGGACAATAAGTCTCCAAATTACCTCAGCAAGGGTGTGATAAATTCTAACCTAGAGCTTTTCAAAATGCATTTCTTATGACTACATGCATGCATGCATTGTATTAACATATGCCTACAGTAGAGTTAAAAATGCATGACTACCCAATGCCTACATTTTGGAAAAATTTAGCCATAGTTTCCTCTACAAATAAGACTATCCATATGCACATGGGCATGACTAGGTGGCCATTCAGTAGCACACATACCCACAATCATAAACATCTTACATGCATTAATACATCAAAGTGAAAATCCGTAAGGGTAGCCTAATTACCAGGATTACTTTTCTTTTTCACCTTAGCTCATTTGTCCTCAAATAGGATAAGAAATAGTAGAAAAAGGTGCCAATTTAACTGTTTCAAAAGTCATATTTTTTCACATCATTATGTTCAGTATGGTTTAATACTAACATTTTCTATGTTGAATATTTTTATCACATCATATGAGCATGCATATTCACTACTATATGTTTAGACGCATTTCATATCATAAGTCATTTTCCAACGAATATAAACTAGAAAAGAAGACATGCATACATTACCAGGACAGTGTAAAACACTTGTACGGAGACAAGATTTGCAGAAAGACACCCGAGCTCAGTAAATCTGAAGAAGAGCTCTCGAATTTCCTTCGTGGCACAACGTGAAATAACTTGAGAAGGCAACTTACAGCCTTAAAAGCCACCCACGGTTGGCCGCAAGTGTACATACGGCTCCCCTGGGTGGGGCCCACCCCTCCAGCTTGATCCAGTTCGAGTTGCAAAGGAGTTCTCATAAGCTAAAAATGCCAAATCAGGAATAAAAACGCTACGCGATTGAGCAGAATAGCCTGAAATCCTGGTTTTCACGGGTCAAGTTATGGCTTTATATATCACTCATTGGTATTCGCCTAAACATAGGATACACTATATCGATAATCACAACTATTGCAAACTACACTCGGCAATACCTAAAAGAGGTCTGATGCCGTCAGTTCGGGGTAGTAACTCCAAAACACTCATCCCTAGTGGAAATTTCATTCAAGTTGACCATTGATGTACACGTTGACGAAGGTCAAGCCATCTTGACGACATTCAGCCGTTAGCAATTAACTCTAGCAAAGTATGGAAAATCACCCGTTGATCTTATCCGCTGATGCACATGTCAACGAAGATTAATCAGCCTTAACATTTTTCCCAGCAGGAAACTCATCCGTTGGTGCACATGTCAACGAAGTTTAAGCAGCCTTGACATTATCCTCAGCAGGTATCTCATCCGTTGATGAACATTTTAGCGAAGGTCAGGCAACCCGAATGATAGATAATGTTGGTTGTAACTCCAGCAGAACACTGGTAGGTCATGGCAACACATACCAGGGAACACCATCCTCATTGGGGAAGATCGATGATGGAATATGTTATACACATCCCCACATAGTCTCTTGTACATGAGAGATACATCTTCAGTGGAAAATCTATAACAACGATTAAAGACTATGATGATAGCCCCAACGTCAACATCCTGTAAGACCCGGTAGAAGTCAAAGGGAACCGGCAATCATCCCACCATATTGGAGAATAATCCAACAAACCATACACATTTGCATCATGTTGTTGTACATTGCATCATGATTATCTTGTCATATTTCAAGTGTCTAGTATTCTTTATCCTATCCATGTCATTGCATTACATGAATATGATAAAGAGGGCAATCTATAGACACTCGAAATTTTCTGCATACTTGTTACTAACATTGTAAGAAGGGAAGAATCATCTTTCAGAGATAACCCTGGAAGACAGCTCATTTCAGTCCTGGAAACAACACAGGGAGTGTCAGTTCCAACCTCGGAGATAACCCCGAGGAATGCAATTCAAATACCAGAAATCACACTAGAGAAGGTCGTTCCATCTCGGAGATAACCCCGAGATACTTAGTCTCAGTCCCAGAAATAACACCGGGAAAGGCAGTGTCAACCTCGGAGATGACCCCAAGGAGTGCAGTTGCAGTTCCAAAGATAACCCCGGAGATGCCCGTTTCAACCTATGCAGTCAGATTCAACCTCAGAAACCACACCGAGGCACTCAGATCCAGTTTCGGAGATAACCCTGGGAGGACAGGAAAACATCAGAGACAACCCTGAGGACATCCAGTACTTGTAGCAGCCCAATCTCAGAGATAACCTTGAGCAAAGACTGCTTTATCAGCCCAAACCGGAGATAACCCCGGTAAGGGGAAAAATCGTTATTTTGCCACCTCGATCCAATATTGCGCCATCTCAACACATCTCAACATACATTCTACACAGCAATGTCCCACAAGAACCAAAAAGTTCCAATCCCGAGGGACTACTACACAAGGCAGAACACCGGATAGAATTTGAAGCCTGAAGACCAAGGGCATGGTCCCATCTTCCTGACTTTGTACAACCTCTAATCCTATGTCATGGCATAGCTCTAGACAACAGTAGTCCGAAACAAGTCTTATACACCTCAATCGGATGCCCGAATTGAAGTTTTGAAAGCTCGAGCGAACATCACGTTGCACGCGTACACGTACTTCGAGACGGCAGGACTCACAGAGCTCAGGGCACCCCAAGAAGCCGCAGGTGCATTTGCGGTTGCCGCAGGTACACTTGCGGCTCCCCCCCTCTATAAATAGAGGGCTTGGGGTGGCCATTTTATAAGAGAAAGTGGCGAGGAAGCCCTGTCTAATTTGCTCTGTACACACCTTAAACTGAGTGTTTTCTCATTTTAAACACTTGTGAGATTATATTCAGTCATATTTTTACCGACGGAAGCCGAGTGCTCATTCATTTAAAGCTATTAAAGTCTTTTTTGGCAGTCCACTGTAAGCCTTTATGCTTTTCTTAAAGCCTTTCTCTTCTACTGTGCACACACTATTCTTCACATTGAGTGTCGTGTTATGTGTATATGCCTGGACTTCGGTCTGTGGCTTTTATTTCTATTTGTATATATATATATATAGATATATGGACTAACATTATCGAGTTATGCCTCGATTAAGCCTGGACTCACGTCCAGAGCGTTTATTTGCTTTTATATAGATATATATACTTATATATATGAACTGTTGTCGAACTCTTTTCGATGAGCCTGGATTTTACATCTGGTGCGTTTACTGCTTTTATATATATATGTATATATATATATATATATATATATATTTATATTTCTGTCAGGCCTGGAGTTTACTTCGTGGCCTTTTATAGCTTTCTTTAAATTTAGTCCCGCTTGGAGTTTACTTCGTGGCGGTTGATCATCTTTTACCGCTTTATTTACATTTTTGATCCCCGTGGAGGTCCTTTTTTGGTGGTTCATGTCTATATATATATATATATATATATATATATATATATATATATATATATATATATATATATATATATATATTTACCGCTTTTATATATTTACATTTTCTATCCCCCATGGAGGTGCTTCGTGGTGGTTGATCATGTCTGTATATATATATTTACAGCTTTTATATATATAACTACTTACTACTTTCATATAAATTACGGCATCATATGAGCCTAGGAATCATGTGATCACAGATTCAGTCTACTGAATCTAGATTCGGTTCTCGTGATGGACATTTTCAGCTGTAAGCAACTTGTAAATTATTCACGGTGTTTGAATTTCCTTAGATGGCTTCTATGCCCATGAGGAGTTCGGCACTACTTTGTACATTATTTTTCTCGAAGATGCTTCGCATCTCGAAAATAAAATAAATCAAGCCAAACACGTAATAAAATGGAAGTATCAAAGGACTCAATTACTATTGAGCATAAGGGTTTGAAATACCTCTTTTACAAAACATCACTACTATATCTTGTTTAAAACTGAATTTTTACACAAATTCAAACCCTTTGTATATAGGTGCGAACAAGGCATAGCCCTACTTCCAAATAACTACACATTGACCCACACACACAGACATACATTCATATAACCATTTCTTAAAAAGTGGCGGTCACCATGGTAACACGGATGTCGGGGGGTGCCTAACACCTTCCCTCCGCATAAGCAAGTCCCCATACCCTAATGAATCTCGATTTCACAGACTCGTTTAGCAGTGTCACATCACTGGGTCAATGTGCAAACCTTTTCTTGGTTATGTTGGTACAACCATTTAAAAAACCAACTGGTGAATCTTATAGTCCAATCGTCGACATATACATGTCGGACCTTTTCACAACTTGTTTTTCAAACAAATCTCACCTAACATGAGAACACCAAAGGACAAGAATAGGAAAGGGACAAATAAAAATCCTGACGTCGACAATAACTCTCTCATCCGAACTCCGATTGGTATGATTTAAGATGTTCTAGAAAGCTAAGAAGAAGTTCTACAATAAAGTTCAAGTTCCAAGCCAAGAAAATGCATCCAACTAGGTGTCAAAAGCCCTGCAATCTTCCCTTCTTGCATTTGCTTGCATATTTTAGTCCAAAAGATGTTGGAATTATTTTTTCTTGCTTTTTCATGCCAATGTTGTGTCATAGCCTACAAAATAACAAAAAATGCATGAAATGAACACACAATGCATGCAAAGTAACTATGAAAAATAGGTTTAAACAACTAATTCAAGTAATAGATACCGAATAAGTAGGTATAAAACTTAATTATCAATTAGCTTACCTGTGATAACATCGTTCGGGTTCCTCACTTTTTGGGAGGTCACGACAAACGCTCTCCCTTGAACTACCGGCTTTGACTTGTCTGGGACAACCTTTGGTGTCTCTATCCCAGCTGGACTTGACGTCACTAAATGACAAAATTGAGCTAACTGGCCTTCTCTTCCATAATAGAAACATGCTTTGGGTTGCTGCGTACAGTTTGGACGGATGTGTCCCTCCTCTCCACATTTGTAGCATACTTCAGGTGGTCATTCTCCTTCCTTAAAAATTGGTGCTAGTGCTGCTGTCTTTCCATCATTATTGAATCTCCTCTTTTTGAAATTTCTACTTCTATTATCTTGGCCAGGATTACCACCGAAGTGGTTACCATTTCTGGCATGATAATTTCCCCCACGTTTCTTATCACCGCTTTGATGATTGCTACCACTGGTATTATCATTTTGCCTGTTGCTTTCTTTTGGTTGGGCTGACTCGTTATCGCGCTCCAATAACTGAGCCATATTCACAACATCTGAATACATGTAAAGTTTGTAAGAAATGAGATATTAACGTATTTCGGGTTTCAAACCTCGCAGAAACATTCACATCATTTGCTCCTCATTATCAAGCAAATGGGATACAAACCGGGATAACTCGGCAAACTTAGCCTCGTATTGTGATACGTTTATATTATTTTTCTCCAGCTTGATGAATTCTACCTCCTTCATGTGATGAATACTTTCAGGAAAGTACTTGTCGTTGAACAATTCTTGGAAATTCTCCCAAGACATCTTTAGTGCGGAAGGTTGAGTACGTTTTACAGATTCCCACCAATAATCTACCTCTCCTCGGAACGTGAAGGTGGTAAAGGGAACCTTTTTCTCCTTGGAGCATCCCAAGATATCAAATATCTTAGTGATCAGCTTAATCCATGTCTCTACCTTAAGTGGTTCTGGCTTTCCCAAAAACTCTGGTGGTCCCAGCTCCTTGAATTTCTTAGCGGTGACCAGCTGAGAGTTACCATCATTTCCACATGAATTTTGAGCATGGGTCTCTTCGATTGGTGTTGCATGAATTGCAGAAAGTTCCTAAACATCCCGTTGTTCATCATTTGGTCGGTGTTTTTATTTACATGAGTATTATTTCCTTTCTGATGCACATTATCCTAGTTATTGATTGGTGGTGACTCAACGGTCTCATGTGCTCCATTGCTTATCTTAAAATTTTCAGATGTCATTCTCAAACACTGCCACAAAATAAGGGTTAATTGACATTCCACATAATTATCCCTATAATCTGACCGACCAATTAAATAACAAATAAGCTTAGGTAGGTCATACTAATGAAGGATTTACCCATCTCTCTCCTCCTAGTTCTAGCCTCAAATCTCAGCCAGGGATCATATCCCTAAGCTTTGATACCAACTGTGACGCCCCCAAAATAGGTATACACAACCCATTTTGAGTCGCCAAATACATGGTACATAATTCAAATACAAACTTAATTTATACAACTATTATGCAAAATACGACAAAATATAAGCTAAGAATTTTAACACGAATATTATCTCGTAGACAATATCCAAACTCAAATTGTAAGACTCCAACTTTTATGAAAAAAGATTAATTTTCTCTAAATATCATTTTGAATATTATGGTGTGGATTTGATATAATGTTATAGTTGTGGGTAATATTTATAAATTTTACAAAGTAAGCAAGTTGTTATAAAATATTCGATTGGTCGCGGAATATTCATTTTATCAAGGAATATTCGTACGACGACACAATCATTGGTGTACCGTACCCCACAACGGAATTACTGTCGGAATTAGAAAACGACAAAAATAAATTTTTATAAAAATAACTTTTTATAAAAATAACGACAAAAGTTTTACCGTTAACTGTTGAAATACCTGGTGATAAAAGTATAATAATACGCGTGGTTGCATAGTAGCACACGGTATTGATTATTGATGCTTATGTGAGAAGTCACTCAGTTTATTTCAATTATTGCCACAGTAATTGTTGCATAGTATCTCACGTTATTGATTCAATTATTGTCACAATATTTTATATTATTAAATCGTTAATTGTGACAAAAAAGTTAATAATATTATTATTTACATTATTGACGATGTCTAGAAAGTTCTGTCGAGAAAAGGGGTTTGGTCAACTAATTGTGCGCCAAAAAGGAGAAATCCTTATCGAAAAACCCCATCTTTCTTGGGAAAGATCTTGTTGTTAATATTGCAAGTTATAAATGATGAATAATTGTTGTTCAAAATGTGTTTAGTGAAGCCAAGAGAATTGAGATAAATAAAAGGGTATTTTATGAAGTATCTGTTGTAAATTTTGCTCATTACATGGACCCCTACTTATTCATTTTTCAAAATAATCAGTAGAAAATTATTTAGTATATATATATATATATATATATATATTGTGTGTGGTGGGTATTGGGTAGTGGGTAGTGGGAAGTGGGTAATGTGTGGTGCCTTAGAAGGGAGGGAATGTATGTGTGTGTGTGTGCCGTGTGTGATAATATGTGTGTGTGTGTGTAGTGATAGTAATGGTGATAGTGATATATATATATATATATATATATATATATATTATAAGTTTTCTTTTATTAGATTATAAATAGAATATATTATATTTTATTTAAAGTTTTTGTTTTACTTGAATATTATATTATTAATTAGAAAAAAGGGCGACTGAAGTTTTTTTTTTCATTCGCGCGCGATTCTGCAAATTATTTCTTCCGAGATTACTGTGCAGTTCGTGATTTTTTTTCCTAAATAGTATCCTTTCATTCTCCTATAAATAGGATGCTTAGTTTAGAATTTAAAATCACACCAGAATCAGAGAATTCTTCTTCTATAATATTGAGCATTTTTTTCGACGCCCCCAAAATAGGTATATATCACCCATCTTGAGTCGCCAAATACATGGTACAAAATTCAAATACAACTTAATTATACAACAGTCGTGTAAAATACGAAAAAACATATGATATGAGTTTTAATACAAATATTGTAATCTAGACAATATCCACACTCAATTGAGTCCTCATTACATTTATTATCATACTATTTAACAGAATAGTAAGGACTACTAATGCTATTATCTCGATTTGTCGATCTGCTCTCGACTTTGTCCTAGCTATATTCTCATTTCCTGAAGAGAACAGTGAAGGAAATGGTGAGCTCAACTAGCCCAGTAAGAAATATTATGACTAAGATAATGCCGAATAAATTATTGTTAGCCTTCAATAGTGTTAAACTGATACAATATAAAAAACATCAAGTTTAACTGCAGCGGAACAAGCAATCCATTAGAAGAGTCAAGTAGAGAAATAAGTCTACTATCTTCTATGATTTAAAAGATTTTTCATCACTTTTATCGCTGAGACTAAACTTAATAAATAATCCACATCATCAAATCATCCCTGCACTACAGGCCAAGGATATTCTTTAGTATCACGACCACGAATTATCCATGCACTACGGGCCAAAGATAATCGTGTTTTCATCAACAGTCCTGATCATGCCATAAAACAATTCATCTTTGCTCCCTTGGCCGAAGAGAATCCATAGCCATAATCATACCAAACACTGTCCATCAATGCACTATGGGCTAATGAGTACTTTTTCCACATCATTTGTAACATTACGGTTATGATTATACCTAATAATCCCTGGTCATAATCATACCAAGTCCATCTATGCACTACAGGCCACAGATGACTTTCAACAAAATATAAACATGAGGATGATGACAATGATATAAGAATTCAATAAAACAAGTTCAAGAATTAAATTATCCAGGAACTAATAACGTCCAAATTGTCAACATGATACTTCTTTGTAGAGTAAAATTCAAGAATGCTCAAAAGAATATTTTCATGAAAAGATACTAGATGAAGCGCAAATATCAAGGATATTCCACTAATTTCATGGAGTATAAAAGTCAAAACTTTAACCAACTGAGTATAATAAATAATGGAATAACAAAAGAAATCACCATGCATGCGGTACTTCGCACAAACAGGTTATTCCAATAGAATAATAAATAACGGAACTGTGTCAAAGTAAATTACGCGCAAGACCGGGATGTTCCAAATGTAATAATAAAGAATGGAATAACAGAAGAATTTCACCATGTATGCGGTACTTCAAATAGACAGGTTATTCCAACATAATAATAAAGAATGGAATAACAAAAGAATTTCACCATGTATGCGGTACTTCGCATAGACATGTTATTCCGACATAATGATAAAGAATGGAATAACAGAAGAATTTCACCAAGTATAGGGTAGCCCGCGTATACAGGTTATTCCAACAGAATAATAAAGAATTGAATAATAGAAGTTCTCTTCATGAATACAAAAGAAATAATACCCCTTATGAGTACAACAAATAATATCCCTTGCCTTAGAAAAAAGAGTATTTCGACTGGTAGGGCGAGGATATACTCGAAGAAAACTTGCACTACGATCAAAACTTTCTTAAACTCTAAAGAAATACGCTCAAGATTATAGAAGAATAATTCTCTCTATAGTTTCTCTCTCTAGAGTTTTAGTGAATTCGTAAGAAATAATGAAGGAATAAGCTTCTATTTATAGAAGAATGGACTGCATAGTAACTAATTCATGAACGGTCCAGATTGATTTACTTTTAATCGGACGGTTCATATTTAAAGAAAAATCTTTTAAATAAAATATAATATATTCTATTTATAATATAATAAAACGAATAACTTTATAAAAGTATTTTGTTTTATATAAAAGATTTTACTATGCAAAACACTATGCAGGCACTATGCAACACTATGCATAATAAAATATAATATATTCTATTTATAGAATATCTTAATAAAAGTATTCTGTTTTATATAAAATGATTTTACTATGGAAAATACTATGCACAATAGAATATAATATATTCTATTTATAGAATAACTTTATAAAAGTATTCTGTTTTATATAAAAAGCTTTTCTGTTATATTACATTAATAATACTAATAAAATAAAACTGAGTGACTTATCACATAATCATCAATAATTAATACCGTGTGCTACTATGAATCCACGCGTATTACTATACTTTTACTACCGAGTAGTTCAACAGTATTAACGGTAAAACTTCCGCCGTTATTTTCATAAAATATTTTTGTCGTTTTTTTAATCCGACAATAATTCCATCATGGGGTCCACCAATGATTGTGCTGTCGTGCGAATATTCCCTGTTAAAACGAATATTTCCCGATCAATCGAATATTATATGACAACTTGCATACTTTGCAAATTTTATAAATACTACCCACAACTATAACATTATATCAAATCCACACCATAATATTAAAAAAATTATTTCGAGAAAATTAAATATTTATTCATAAAATCTGGGGTCTCACAATCTCCCCTCCTTATGGAATTTTGCCCTCAAAATTTTACGCGATATTCAGTATATCTAGAAACGGTGAGGATACCTTGACTTCACTTCAAATTCTAACTCTTGAGGTATAACCTTTGAGCGTCCAATATGATCCTTCTTATCCAAGATTTTAACATGTATCTCCTCATACGTTAAATCATCCGCTATCTCGTCCGGTTCTAAATTAATAATGTGGTTCGGGTCGTCACATATTTACGTAACATCAATACGTTAAGAACGTTATGAACACGCGACATACTTGGCGGTAAAACGAGTCTATAAGCCACAATTCCTACTCGATCGAGGATTTCAAATGGGCCAATTAAATCGAGGGTTGAGATTTCAGCAACTCTTGCTATTTAAAATAACGCCCTCCTGAACCTTCTTCTTCGTGTTCATCAGCTCCGGGTGCGTAGCTTGAGCGGCTTTAACTTTATTGATTAAAGTCGATTCTACTCATATATTCGTTATCTTCATGTGGGTCCCTAGAGTCTTTAACTCTATCTTCATCATTTGTAAGTTATACGAAATAGATTTTTGTGTTAACAACGTCACACTCATAAACGCATACGATCTTCTACTCAACACGTCAGCTACCACGTTCGCTTTTTCACGATGGTATTGAATGGTACGATCGTAATTTTCAACTACTCGAGCCAACGTCTTTGGCGCATGTTACGTTTGCTTTAGTTGAAGAAATATTTAAGGGTTTTAGAAATGGGTTTTGTACTGGGGTCAATACAAAATTCGATTTCACGCTCTAGGATAGGCTAAGAAGTCATCAAGAATACGTCAGGAAATTTATTAACGATAGAAATATCATTCAAAACTGTGACTCTCATCCAAGACTTGGATAGCACATATAATGAAGGTTTTTCCTAACTGAATTTCAACCAATAAGTCAAAGTCTAATTTCTCAGAAGTCAAATTTAAACGTTGAGCGCAAACAAGAGAGATAAAAGAATGGGTACAACCGGTATCTAATAAGGTATAGACTTCGCAAGAATTTATGATTAACTTACCCGTGATAATTTTATTCAGATTCCTCGTCACGAAAAAAAATGTTCTCTCTTAAACAACCGGCTTTGGCTTGTCAGGGACATCCTTTGGCATCACTATCCCAGCTGGACTTGACTTCACCATACAACAAAATCGAGCTAGGCGACCTTCTCTTTCGCAATTATAACACGCATTGGATTGCTATGTACAGTTTGGAAGGATGTGTCCCTCCTATCGGCATTTGAAACATACGACTGGTGGTCGTTCTTCTTCCTTTGAAACAAGTGCTGGTACCGACGTCTTCACGTCATTGTTGAACCTTCTCTTCTTGAAATTTTAAATTCTATTATCTTGGCCAAGATTACCACCGAAGTGGTTACCATTCTTGGCATGATAATTTCCCACGATGGTTATCATTGTTAGATGGTGCCAATTTGCAGACGATTATTATCGTCTTGCTGGTCATTACCTTTTGGTTGAGCTAACTCAACGGTCTCATGTGCTTCATTGCTTATCTCAACATTTTCAGATACCATTCTCAAACACTGTCATAAAACAAGGGTTAATTGACATATCACATATTATCCCTATACTTTGACCGACCAATTAAATACCAAATAAACTTAGGTAGGTCATACAAGCGAAGGAATTTCCCGTCTCTCCCCTCCTAGTTCTTGTCTCACATCTCAGCCAGGGATCATATCCCTAAGCTTTGATACCAACTGTGACGCCCCCAAAATAGGTATACATCACCCATCTTGAGTCGCCAAATACATGGTACAAAATTCAAAATACAACTTAATTATACAACAGTCGTGTAAAATAAGACAAAACATATGCTGTGAGTTTTAATACAAATATTGTCATCTAGACAATATCAACACTCAATTGAGTCCTCATTACATTTATTATCACACTATTTAACAGAATAATGAGGACTACTAATGCTATTATTTGGACCGTCACTCCGTTCCCCGACTTGTCCCAGCTATATTCTAATTTCCTGAAGAGAACAGTGAAGGAAAGGGTGAGCTCAACTAGCCCAGTAAGAAATATTATGACTAAGATAATGCAGAATAAATTATCGTTAGCCTTCAATAGTGTTAAACTAATACAATATAACAATTATCAAGTTTAACTGCAATGAACAAGCAATCCATTAAGAGTCAGTAGAGAAATAAGTCTACTATCTTCTATGATTTAAAAGATTTTTCATCACTTTTATCGCTGAGACTCAGCTTAATAACTAATCCACATCATCAAATCATCTCTGCACTACAGGCCAAGGATATTCTTTAGTATCATGACCACGAATTATCCATGCACTATGGGCCAAAGATAATCATGTTTTCATCAACGGTCCTGATCATGCCATAAAATAATTCATCTTTGCTCCCTTGGCCGAAGAGAATCCATAGCCATAATCATACCAAAAACTGTCCATCAATGCACTACGGGCCAATGAGGACTTTTTCCACATC
Organism: Panax quinquefolius; assembly: GCA_020205615.1. Taxonomy (NCBI): domain Eukaryota; kingdom Viridiplantae; phylum Streptophyta; class Magnoliopsida; order Apiales; family Araliaceae; genus Panax; species Panax quinquefolius. The sequence continues at coordinate 116,871,132 of CM035152.1, forward strand.
ATTTGTAACATTACGGTCATGATTATACCGAATAATCCCTGGTCATAAACATACCAAGTCCATCTATACACTACAGGCCACAGATGACTTTCAACAAAATATAAACATGAGGATGACGACAATGATATAAGAATTCAATAAAACAAGTTCAAGAATTAAATTATCCAGGAACTAATAACGTCCAAATTGTCAACATGATACTTCTTTATAGAGTAAAATTCAAGAATGCTCAGAAGAATTTTTCCATGAAAAGATACTGGATGAAGCGCAAATATCAAGGATATTCCACTAATCTCATGGAGTATAGAAGTCAAAACTTTAACCAACTGAGTATAATAAAGAATGGAATAACAAAAGAAATCACCATGCATGCGGTACTTCTCACAAACAGGTTATTCCAACAGAATAATAAATAACGGAACCAGGTCAGGTGAAATTCGCACCGACAGGATGTTCCAACAGAATAATAAAGAATGGATTAACAGAAGAATTTCATCATGTATGCGGTACTTCGCATAGAAAGGTTATTCCAACATAATAATAAAGAATGGAATAACAGAAGAATTTCACCATGTATGCGGTATCAGATGTATACATGTTTATTAAACATAATGATAAAGAATGGAATAACAGAAGAATTTCATCAAGTATAGGGTAGCCCGCGTATACAGGTTATTCTAACAGAATAATAAAGAATTGAATAACAGAAGTTCTCTTCATGAATACAAAAAAAATAATACCCCTTACAAGTACAACAAATAATATCCCTTACCTTAGAAAGAAGAGTATTTTGACTAGTAGGGCGAGGATATACTCGAAGAAAACTTGCACTACGATCAAAACTTTCTTAAACTCTAAAGAAATACGCTCAAGATTATAGAAGAAGAATTCTCTCTATAGTTTCTCTCTCTAGAGTTTTAGTGAATTCGTAAGAAATAATGAAGGAATGAGCTTCTATTTATAGAAGAATGGACAGCATAGTAACTAATTCATGAACGGTCCAGATTGATTTACTTTTAATCGGACGGTCCATATTTAAAGAAAAATCTTTTAAATAAAATATAATATATTCTATTTATAATCTAATAAAACAAATAACTTTATAAAAGTATTTTGTTTTATATAAAAAGATTTTACTATGCAAAACACTATGCAGGCATTATGCAACACCATGCATAATAAAATATAATATATTCTATTTATAGAATAACTTTATAAAAGTATTTTATTTTATATAAAAAGATTTTACTATGCAAAACACTATGCACAATAGAATATAATATATTCTATTTATAGAATAACTTTATAAAAGTATTATGTTTTATATAAAAAGCTTTTCTATTTTATTACATTAATAATACTAATAAAACAAACCTGAGTGACTTATCACATAAGCATCAATAATCAATACCGTGTGCTACTATGAAACCACGCGTATTACTATACTTTTACTACCGAGTAGTTCAACAGTATTAACTGTAAAACTTCCGCCGTTATTTTCATAAAATATTTTTGTCGTTTTCTCAATCCGACAATAATTCCATCGCAAGGTCCACCAATGATTGTGCTGTCGTACGAATATTTCCTGTTAAAACGAATATTTCTCAATCAATCGAATATTATATAACAACTTGCATACTTTGCAAAATTTATAAATACTACCCACAACTATAAAATTATATCAAATCCACACCATAATATTAAAAAAATTATTTCGAGAAAATTAAATATTTATTCATAAAATCTGGGGTCTCACAATCTCCCCTCCTTATGGAATTTTACCCTCGAAATTTACGTACGTACCTGGTATGCCGAACAGGTGAGGATACCTTCACTTCACTTCAAATTCTAACTCTTGAGGTATAACCTTTGAGTGTAGAATATGATCCTTCTTATCCAAGATTTTAACATGTATCTCCTCATACGTTAAATCATCCGCTATCTCATCTGGTTCTAAATTAATAATGTGGTTCGGGTCGCCCACATATTTATGTAACATCGGTACGTTAAGAACGTTATGAACACACGACATACTTGGCTGTAAAACGAGTCTATAAGCCACAGTTCCTACTCGATCGAGTATTTCAAATGGGCCAATTAAATCGAGGGTTGATATTTTAGCAACTCTTACTATTTAAAATAACGCCCTCTTGAACCTTCTTCTTCGTGTTCATCAGCTCCAGATGCGTAGCTTGAGTGGCTTTAACTTTATCGATTAAAGTCGATTCTACTCGTATATTCATTATCTTCATGTGGGTCCCTAGAGTCTTTAATTCTATCTTCATCATTTGTAAGTTATACGAAATTGATTTTTTTGTTAACAACGTCACACTCGTAAACGCATACGATCTTCTACTCAACGCGTCCACTACCACGTTCGCCTTTTTCACGATGGTATTGAATGGTACGATCGTAATTTTCAACAGCTCGAGCCAACGTCTTTGGCACATGTTACATTCATTTTAGTTGAAGAAATATTTAAGGGTTTTAGAAATGGGTTTTGTCTTTTGGGGTCAATATAAAATTCAATTTCACGCGATCTAGGGTAGGCTAAGAAGTCATCAAGAATACGTCAGAAATTTATTAACGATAAAATATCATTCAAAAGCTGTGACTCTCATCCAAGACTTGGATAGTACATATAATGAAGGTTTTTCCTAATGAGTTTTAACCAATAAGTCAAAGTCTAATTTCTCGAGTCAAATTTAAACGTTGAGCGCAAGCAAGAGAGATAAAAGAATGGGTAGAACCGGTATCTAATAAGGTATAGACTTCGAAAGAATTTATGATTAACTTACCCGTGATAATTTTATTCAGGTTCCTCGTCACGAAAAAAAAAACGCTCTCTCTTAAACTACCGGCTTTGGCTTGTCAGGGACATCCTTTGGCATCACTATCCCAGCTGGACTTGACTTCACCATATGACAAAATTGAGCTAGGCGACCTTCTCTTCCGCAATTAAAACACGCTTTGGATTGCTGTGTACAGTTTGGACAGATGTGTCCCTCCTGTCCGCATTTGAAACATACGACTGGTGGTCGTTCTTCTTCCTTTGAAACAAGTGCTAGTACCGACGTCTTCATGTCGTTGTTGAACCTTCTCTTCTTGAAATTTCCACTTCTATTATCTTGGCCAAGATTACAACCGAAGTGGTTACCATTCTTGGCATGATAATTTCCCCATGATGGTTATCATTGTTCCGATGACCGTTGCCACTAGTACGATTAATATCGTCTTGCTGGTCATTACCTTTTGGTTGAGCTAACTCAACGGTCTCATGTGCTTCATTGCTTATCTCAACATTTTCAGATACCATTCTCAAACACTGTCATAAAACAAGGGTTAATTGACATATCACATATTATCCCTATACTCTGACCGACCAATTAAATACCAAATAAACTTAGGTAGGTCATACTAGCAAAGGAATTTCCCGTCTCTCCCCTCCTAGTTCTTGTCTCACATCTCAACGGGGATCATATCCTAAGCTTTGATACCAATCGTGACGCCCCCAAAATAGGTATACATCACCCATCTTGAGTCGCCAAATACATGGTACAAAATTCAAAATACAACTTAATTATACAACGATCGTGTAAAATAAGACAAAACATATGTCTTTGTGAGTTTTAATACAAATATTGTCATCTAGACAATATCAACACTCAATTGAATCCTCATTACATTTATTATCACACTATTTAACAGAATAATGAGGACTACTAATGCTATTATTTGGACCGTCACTCCGTTCCCCGACTTGTCCCAACTATATTCTCATTTCTGAATAGAAACGGTGAAGGAAAGGATGAGCTCAACTAGCCTAGTAAGAAATATTATGACTAAGATAATGCGAATAAATTATCGTTAGCTTTTCAATAGTGTTAAACCGATACAATATAACAATTATCAAGTTTAACAGCAGCTGAACAAGCAATCCATTAGAAGAGTCAAGTAGAGAAATAAGTCTACTATCTTCTATGATTTAAAAGATTTTTCATCACTTTTATCGCTGAGACTCAGCTTAATAAATAATCCACATCATCAAATCATCCCTGCACTACAGGCCAAAGATATTCTTTAGTATCACGACCACGAATTATCCATGCACTACTGGCCAAAGATAATCGTGTTTTCATCAACTAGTCCCGATCATGCCATAAAATAATTCATCTTTGCTCCCTTGGTCAAGAGAATCCATAGCCATAATCATACCAAAAACTGTCCATCAATGCACTACGGGCCAATGAGGACTTTTTCCACATCATTTGTAACATTACGGTCATGATTATACCGAATAATCCCTGATCATAATCATACCAAGTCCATCTATGCACTACAGGCCACAGATGACTTTCAACAAAATATAAACATGAGGATGATGACAATGATATAAGAATTCAATAAAACAAGTTCAAGAATTAAATTATCCAGGAACTAATAACGTCCAAATTGTCAACATGATACTTCTTTGTAGAGTAAAATTCAAGAATGCTGAGAAGAATATTTCCATAAAAAGATACTGGATGAAGCACAAATATCAAGGATATTCCACTAATTTCATGGAGTATAGAAGTCAAAACTTTAACCAACTGAGTATAATAAAGAATGGAATAACAAAAGAAATCACCATGCATGCGGTACTTCGCACAAACAGGTTATTCCAACAGAATAATAAATAACGGAACTAGGTCAAAGCGAAATTCAAGACCGGCTGTGATGTTCCAACAGTAATAATAAAGAATAGAATAATGAAGAATTTCATCATGTATCTGATTATCAGATGCATGATGTATGAGTTATTCCAACATAATAATAAAGAATGGAATAATAGAAAAATTTCATCATGTATGCGGTACTTCGCATAGACATGTTATTCCGACATAATGATAAAGAATGGAATAACAGAAGAATTTCACCAAGTATAGGGTAGCCCGCGTATACAGGTTATTCCAACAGAATAATAAAGAATTGAATAATAGAAGTTCTCTGGAATAACAGAAGTTCTCTTCATGAATACAAAAGAAATAATACCCCTTACAAGTACAACAAATAATATCTCTTACCTTAGAAAGAAGAGTATTTTGACTGGTAGGGCGATGATATACTCGAAGAAAATTTACACTACGATCAAAACTTTCTTAAACTCTAAAGAAATACGCTCAAGATTATAGAAGAAGAATTCTCTCTATAGTTTCTCTCTCTAAAGTTTTAGTGAATTCGTAAGAAATAATGAAAGAATGAGCTTCTATTTATAGAAGAATGGACTGCGATAGTAACTAATTCATGAACGATCCAGATTGATTTACTTTTTAATCGGACGGTCCATATTTAAAAAAAAAATCTTTTAAATAAAATATAATATATTCTATTTATAATTTAATAAAACGAATAACTTTATAAAAGTATTTTGTTTTATATAAAAGATTTTACTATGCAAAATACTATGCTGGTGCACTATGCAACACTATGCATAATAAAATATAATATATTATATTTATAGAATAACTTTATAAAAGTATTCTGTTTTTATATAAAAAGATTTTACTATGCAAAATGCTACTATACAATAGAATATAATATATTCTATTTATAGAATAACTTTATAAAAGTATTACATTTTTATATAAAAAGCTTTTCTCGTTATATTACATTAATAATACTAATAAAATAAAACCGAGTGACTTATCACATAATCATCAATAATTAATACCGTGTGCTACTACGCAACCACGCCAGCATATACTTACTACTTTACTACCAGGTAGTAGTTCAACAAGATAACGGTAAAACTTCCACCGTTATTTTCATAAAAAATATTTTTGTCGTTTTTTAATCAAACAATAATTCCATCATGGGGTCCACTAATGATTGTCTTTGTCGTCATGCTGAATATTCCCTGTTAAAAGCGAATATTTCCCGATCAATCGAATATTATATGACAACTTGCATACTTTTGCAAATTTTATAAATACTACCCACAACTATAACATTATATCAAATCCACAAAGATAATATTAAAAAATTATTTCGAGAAAATTAAATATTTATTCATAAAACTGGGGTCTCACAATCTCCCTCCTTATGGAATTTTGCCTCAAAATTTACGTGACGTACACTGGTATCTACCGAGCGGTGAGGATACCTTGACTTCACTTCAAATTCTAACTCTTGAGGTATAACCTTTGAGCGTCCAATATGATCCTTCTTATCCAAGATTTTAACATGTATCTCCTCATACGTTAAATCATCCGCTATCTCGTCCGGTTCTAAATTAATAATGTGGTTCGGGTCGTCCACATATTTACGTAACATCAATACGTTAAGAACGTTATGAACACGCGACATACTTGGCGGTAAAACGAGTCTATAAGCCACAATTCCTACTCGATCGAGGATTTCAAATGGGCCAATTAAATCGAGGGTTGAGATTTTAGCAACTCTTGCTATTTAAAATAAATCCCTCTTGAACCTTCTTCTTCGTGTTCATCAACTCCGGGTGCGTAGCTTGAGCGGCTTTAACTTTATCGATTAAAGTCGATTCTACTCGTATATTCGTTATCTTCACGTGGGTCCCTAGAGTCTTTAACTCTATCTTCATCATTTGTAAGTTATACGAAATGGATTTTTGTGTTAACAACGTCACACTCGTAAACGCATACGATCTTTTACTCAACGCGTCAGCTACCACGTTCGCTTTTTCACGATGGTATTGAATGGTACGATCGTAATTTTCAACTACTCGAGCCAACGTCTTTGGCGCATGTTACGTTTGCTTTAGTTGAAGAAATATTTAAGGGTTTTAGAAATGGGTTTTGTACTGGGGTCAATACAAAATTCGATTTCACGCTCTAGGATAGGCTAAGAAGTCATCAAGAATACGTCAGGAAATTTATTAACGATAGAAATATCATTCAAAACTGTGACTCTCATCCAAGACTTGGATAGCACATATAATGAAGGTTTTTCCTAACAGAATTTCAACCAATAAGTCAAAGTCTAATTTCTCAGAAGTCAAATTTAAACGTTGAGCGCAAACAAGAGAGATAAAAGAATGGGTACAAATAGGTATCTAATAAGGTATAGACTTCGCAAGAATTTATGATTAACTTACCGTGATAATTTTATTTGATTCCTCGTCACGAAAAAAATGTTCTCTCTTAAACAACCGGCTTTGGCTTGTCGGGGACATCCTTTGGCATCACTATCCCAAATTGGACTTGACTTCACCATACAACAAAATCGAGCTAGGCGACCTTCTTTCGCAATTATAACACGCATTGGATTACTACGCATGGTTTGGAAGGATGTGTCCCTCCTATCCGTGATTTGAAACATATGATGGTGGTCGTTCTTCTTCCTTTGAAACAAGTCTTTGGTACCGAAGCGTCTTCACGTCATTGTTGAACCTTCTCTTCTTGAAATTTCAAATTCTATTATCTTGGCCAAGATTACCACCAAGTGGTTACCATTCTTGGCATGATAATTTCCCCACGATGGTTATCATTGTTCGATGATCATTGCCATTTGCCGAGACGATTATTATCGTCTTCTTTGGTCATTACCTTTTGGTTGAGCTAACTCAAGCGGTCTCATGTGCTTCATTGCTTATCTCAACATTTTCAGATACCATTCTCAAACACATCATAAAACAAGGGTTAATTGACATATCACATATTATCCCTATACTTTGACCGACCAATTAAATACCAAATAAACTTAGGTAGGTCATACAATGAAGGAATTTCCTCTCTCTCCCTCCTAGTTCTTGTCTCACATCTCAATGGGGATCATATCCTAAGCTTTGATATAATCTATGACGCCCCAAAATAGGTATACATCACCCATCTTGAGTCGCCAAATACATGGTACAAAATTCAAAAATACAACTTAATTATACAACAAATGGTAAAATAAGACAAAACATATGTTTGTGAGTTTTAATACAAATATTGTCATCTAGACAATATCAACACTCAATTGAGTCCTCATTACATTTATTATCACACTATTTAATGTAATAATGAGGACTACTAATGCTATTATTTGGACCGTCACTCCGCTCCCGACTTGTCCCAAATTTATATTCTAATTTCCCAAGAGAACGGTGAAGGAAAGGGTGAGCTCAACTAGCCCAAGAAGAAATATTATGACTAAGATAATGCGTAATAAATTATCGTTAGCCTTCAATAGTGTTAAACTAATACAATATAACAATTATCAAGTTTAAGCTGCGGTGAACAAGCAATCCATTAGAAGAGTCAGTAGAGAAATAAGTCTACTATCTTCTATGATTTAAAAGATTTTTCATCACTTTTATCACGAGACTCGACTTAATAACTAATCCACATCATCAAATCATCTCTCGCACTACTGTGCCAAGGATATTCTTTAGTATCATGACCAATTAATTATCCATGCACTACTATGGGCCAAAGATAATCATGTTTTCATCAACCGGTCCCGATCATGCCATAAAATAATTCATCTTTGCTCCCTTGGTAGAAGAGAATCCATAGCCATAATCATACCAAAATCGTCCATCAATGCACTACGGCCAATGAGGACTTTTTCCACATCATTTGTAACATTACTACCATGATTATACCGAATAATCCCTCGGTCATAAACATACCAAGTCCATCTATACACTACTGCCCACGGATGACTTTCAACAAAATATAAACATGAGGATGATGACAATGATATAAGAATTCAATAAAACAAGTTCAAGAATTAAATTATCCAGAACTAATAACGCCCAAATTGTCAACATGATACTTCTTTTATAGAGTAAAATTCAAGAATGCTCGTAAGAATTTTTCCATGAAAAGATACTGGATGAAGCGCAAATATCAAGGATATTCCACTAATCTCATGGAGTATAGAAGTCAAAACTTTAACCAACTGAGTATAATAAAGAATGGAATAACAAAAGAAATCACCATGCATGCGGTACTTCTCACAAACAGGTTATTCCAACAGAATAATAAATAACGGAACCAGGTCAGGTGAAATTCGCACCGACAGGATGTTCCAACAGAATAATAAAGAATGGATTAACAGAAGAATTTCATCATGTATATGCAGTACTTGCATGTAAAGGTTATTCAACATAATAATAAAGAATGGAATAATGTAGAAGAATTTCACCATGTATGCGGTACTTTAGCATATACATGTTATTAAACATAATGATAAAGAATGGAATAACAGAAGAATTTCATCAAGTATAGGGTAGCCCGCGTATACAGGTTATTCTAACAGAATAATAAAGAATTGAATAACAGAAGTTCTCTTCATGAATACAAAAAAAATAATACCCCTTACAAGTACAACAAATAATATCCCTTACCTTAGAAAGAAGAGTATTTTGACTAGTAGGGCGAGGATATACTCGAAGAAAACTTGCACTACGATCAAAACTTTCTTAAACTCTAAAGAAATACGCTCAAGATTATAGAAGAAGAATTCTCTCTATAGTTTCTCTCTCTAGAGTTTTAGTGAATTCGTAAGAAATAATGAAGGAATGAGCTTCTATTTATAGAAGAATGGACAAGATAAGTAATTAATTCATGAACGGGTCAGATTGATTTACTTTTAATCGGACGATTATCCATATTTAAAGAAAAATCTTTTAAATAAAATATAATATATTCTATTTATAATCTAATAAAACAAATAACTTTATAAAAGTATTTTGTTTTATATAAAAAGATTTTACTATGCAAAACACTATGCGCTGAGCATTACGCAACACCATGCATAATAAAATATAATATATTCTATTTATAGAATAACTTTATAAAAGTATTTTATTTTATATAAAAAGATTTTACTATGCAAAACACTATGCACAATAGAATATAATATATTCTATTTATAGAATAACTTTATAAAAGTATTATGTTTTATATAAAAGCTTTTCTATTTTATTACATTAATAATACTAATAAAACAAACTCGAGAGTGACTTATCACATAAGCATCAATAATCAATACCGTGTGCTACTATGAAACCACGCCAGACATTATACTTTTACTAATGAAAGTAGTTCAACAAGATTAATGTAAAACTTCCCGCCCGTTATTTTCATAAAATATTTTTGTCGTTTTCTCAATCCGACAATAATTCCATCGCAAGGTCCACCAATGATTGTGCTGTCGTACGAATATTTCCTGTTAAAACGAATATTTCTCAATCAATCGAATATTATATAACAACTTGCATACTTTGCAAAATTTATAAATACTACCCACAACTATAAAATTATATCAAATCCACACCATAATATTAAAAAAATTATTTCGAGAAAATTAAATATTTATTCATAAAATCTGGGGTCTCACAATCTCCCCTCCTTATGGAATTTTACCCTCGAAATTTACGTACGTACCTGGTATGCCGAACAGGTGAGGATACCTTCACTTCACTTCAAATTCTAACTCTTGAGGTATAACCTTTGAGTGTCGAATATGATCCTTCTTATCCAAGATTTTAACATGTATCTCCTCATACGTTAAATCATCCGCTATCTCATCTGGTTCTAAATTAATAATGTGGTTCGGGTCGCCCACATATTTATGTAACATCGGTACGTTAAGAACGTTATGAACACACGACATACTTGGCTGTAAAACGAGTCTATAAGCCACAGTTCCTACTCGATCGAGTATTTCAAATGGGCCAATTAAATCGAGGGTTGATATTTTAGCAACTCTTACTATTTAAAATAACGCCCTCTTGAACCTTCTTCTTCGTGTTCATCAGCTCCAGATGCGTAGCTTGAGTGGCTTTAACTTTATCGATTAAAGTCGATTCTACTCGTATATTCATTATCTTCATGTGGGTCCCTAGAGTCTTTAATTCTATCTTCATCATTTGTAAGTTATACTGAAATTGATTTTTTGTTAACAACGTCACACTCAGAACGATACGATCTTCTACTCAACGCTAGCGCCTACCACGCTCGCTTTTTCACGATGGTATTGAATGGTACGATCGTAATTTTCAACAAATGAGCCAACGCTTTGGCACATGTTACATTTGCTTTAGTTGAAGAAATATTTAAGGGTTTTAGAAATGGGTTTTGTCATTGGGGTCAATATAAAATTCAATTTCACGCCTAGGGTAGGCTAAGAAGTCATCAAGAATACGTCAGGAAATTTATTAACGATAAAAATATCATTCAAAACTGTGACTCTCATCCAAGACTTGGATAGCACATGTAATGAAGGTTTTTCCTAACAGAGTTTTAACCAATAAGTCAAAGTCTAATTTCTCAGGAGTCAAATTTAAACGTTGAGCGCAAGCAAGAGAGATAAAAGAATGGGTAGAACCGGTATCTAATAAGGTATAGACTTCGAAAGAATTTATGATTAACTTACCCGTGATAATTTTATTCAGGTTCCTCGTCACGAAAAAAAAAACGCTCTCTCTTAAACTACCGGCTTTGGCTTGTCAGGGACATCCTTTGGCATCACTATCCCAGCTGGACTTGACTTCACCATATGACAAAATTGAGCTAAGCGACCTTCTCTTCCGCAATTAAAACACGCTTTGATTCTTTGTGGTACAGATTTGGACAGATGTGTCCTCCCGTCCAAGATTTGAAACATCTGACCGGTGGTCGTTCTTCTTCCTTTGAAACAAGTCTTTGGTACCGACGTCTTCATGTCATTGTTGAACCTTCTTCTTGAAATTTCCACTTCTATTATCTTGGCCAAGATTACAACCGAAGTGGTTACCATTCTTGGCATGATAATTTCCCCATGATGGTTATCATTGTTCCGATGACCGTTGCCACTAGTACGATTAATATCGTCTTGCTGGTCATTACCTTTTGGTTGAGCTAACTCAACGGTCTCATGTGCTTCATTGCTTATCTCAACATTTTCAGATACCATTCTCAAACAATGTCATAAAACAAGGGTTAATTGACATATCACATATTATCCCTATACTCTGACCGACCAATTAAATACCAAATAAACTTAGGTAGGTCATACTAGCAAAGGAATTTCCCGTCTCTCCCCTCCTAGTTCTTGTCTCACATCTCAACCAGGGATCATATCCCTAAGCTTTGATACCAACTGTGACGCCCCCAAAATAGGTATACATCACCCATCTTGAGTCGCCAAATACATGGTACAAAATTCAAAATACAACTTAATTATACAACAGTCGTGTAAAATAAGACAAAACATATGCTGTGAGTTTTAATACAAATATTGTCATCTAGACAATATCAACACTCAATTGAGTCCTCATTACATTTATTATCACACTATTTAATGTAATAATGAGGACTACTAATGCTATTATTCGACCGCCACTCCGTTCCCCGACTTGTCCCAAATTTATATTCTAATTTCTCAAGAGAACAAAGTGAAGGAAAGGGTGAGCTCAACTAGCCCAAGAAGAAATATTATGACTAAGATAATGCGTAATAAATTATCGTTAGCCTTCAATAGTGTTAAACTAATACAATATAACAATTATCAAGTTTAACTGCAGCGGAACAAGCAATCCATTAGAAGAGTCAAGTAGAGAAATAAGTCTACTATCTTCTATGATTTAAAAGATTTTTCATCACTTTTATCGCTGAGACTCAGCTTAATAAATAATCCACATCATCAAATCATCCCTGCACTACAGGCCAAAGATATTCTTTAGTATCACGACCACGAATTATCCATGCACTACGCCAAAGATAATCGTGTTTTCATCAACAGTCCCGATCATGCCATAAAATAATTCATCTTTGCTCCCTTGGCCGAAGAGAATCCATAGCCATAATCATACCAAAAACTGTCCATCAATGCACTACGGGCCAATGAGGACTTTTTCCACATCATTTGTAACATTACGGTCATGATTATACCGAATAATCCCTCGATCATAATCATACCAAGTCCATCTATGCACCACTGAGGCCATGAGATGACTTTCAACAAAATATAAACATGAGGATGATGACAATGATATAAGAATTCAATAAAACAAGTTCAAGAATTAAATTATCCAGAACTAATAACGCCCAAATTGTCAACATGATACTTCTTTGTAGAGTAAAATTCAAGAATCTTCGAGAAGAATATTTCCATAAAAAGATCTTTGGATGAAGCACAAATATCAAGGATATTCCACTAATTTCATGGAGTATAGAAGTCAAAACTTTAACCAACTGAGTATAATAAAGAATGGAATAACAAAAGAAATCACCATGCATGCGGTGATTGCACGACAAACAAAGTTATTCCAACAGAATAATAAATAACGGAACTAGGTCAAAGTAAATTCAAGACAAGCTGGGATGTTCCAACAGAATAATAAAGAATAGAATAACAGAAGAATTTCATCATGTATACGGTACTTCGCATAGACAGGTTATTCCAACATAATAATAAAGAATGGAATAATAGAAAAATTTCATCATGTATGCGGTATTGCATGTATACATGTTATTCACATAATGATAAAGAATGGAATAATGTAAGAATTTCACCAAGTATAGGGTAGCAGCGTATACTGAGTTATTCCAATGGAATAATAAAGAATTGAATAATAGAAGTTCTCTGGAATAACAGAAGTTCTCTTCATGAATACAAAAGAAATAATACCCCTTACAAGTACAACAAATAATATCCCTTACCTTAGAAAGAAAGAGTATTTAATTGGTAGGCGATGATATACTCGAAGAAAATTTACACTACGATCAAAACTTTCTTAAACTCTAAAGAAATACGCTCAAGATTATAGAAGAAGAATTCTCTCTATAGTTTCTCTCTCTAAAGTTTTAGTGAATTCGTAAGAAATAATGAAAGAATGAGCTTCTATTTATAGAAGAATGGACTGCATAGTAACTAATTCATGAACGATCCAGATTGATTTACTTTTAATCGGACGGTCCATATTTAAAGAAAAATCTTTTAAATAAAATATAATATATTCTATTTATAATTTAATAAAACGAATAACTTTATAAAAGTATTTTGTTTTATATAAAAAGATTTTACTATGCAAAATACTATGCAGGCACTATGCAACACTATGCATAATAAAATATAATATATTATATTTATAGAATAACTTTATAAAAGTATTCTGTTTTATATAAAAAGATTTTACTATGCAAAATGCTATGCACAATAGAATATAATATATTCTATTTATAGAATAACTTTATAAAAGTATTCTATTTTATATAAAAAGCTTTTCTGTTATATTACATTAATAATACTAATAAAATAAAACCGAGTGACTTATCACATAATCATCAATAATTAATACTGGTGTGCTACTATGCAACCACGCCGTATTATTATACTTTACTTACTAAAAAGTAGTTCAACAAAGATTAACGGTAAAACTTCCGTTATTTTCATAAAATATTTTTGTCGTTTTTTTAATCCGACAATAATTCCATCATGGGGTCCACCAATGATTGTGCTGTCGTGCGAATATTCCCTGTTAAAACGAATATTTCCCGATCAATCGAATATTATATGACAACTTGCATACTTTGCAAATTTTATAAATACTACCCACAACTATAACATTATATCAAATCCACAAAGATAATATTAAAAAATTATTTCGAGAAAATTAAATATTTATTCATAAAACTGGGTCTCACAATCTCCCCTCCTTATGGAATTTTGCCCTCAAAATTTACGTGCGACGCACTGGTATATAGAAACGGTGAGGATACCTTGACTTCACTTCAAATTCTAACTCTTGAGGTATAACCTTTGAGCGTCAATATGATCCTTCTTATCCAAGATTTTAACACGTATCTCCTCATACGTTAAATCATCCGCTATCTCGTCTGGGTTCTAAATTAATAATGTGGTTCGGTCGTCCACATATTTACGTAACATCAATACGTTAAGAACGTTATGAACACGACATACTTGGCGGTAAAACGAGTCTATAAGCCACAATTCCTACTCGATCGAGGATTTCAAATGGGCCAATTAAATCGAGGGTTGAGATTTTAGCAACTCTTGCTATTTAAAATAAATCCTCTTGAACCTTCTTCTTCGTGTTCATCAACTCCCAAAGGTAGCGTAGCGAAGCGGCTTTAACTTTATCGATTAAAGTCGATTCTACTCGTATATTCGTTATCTTCACGTGGGTCCCTAGAGTCTTTAACTCTATCTTCATCATTTGTAAGTTATACGAAATGGATTTTTGTGTTAACAACGTCACACTCGTAAACGCATACGATCTTTTACTCAACGCGTCAGCTACCACGTTCGCTTTTTCACGATGGTATTGAATGGTACGATCGTAATTTTCAACTACTCGAGCCAACGTCTTTGGCGCATGTTACGTTTGCTTTAGTTGAAGAAATATTTAAGGGTTTTAGAAATGGGTTTTGTACTGGGGTCAATACAAAATTCGATTTCACGCTCTAGGATAGGCTAAGAAGTCATCAAGAATACGTCAGGAAATTTATTAACGATAGAAATATCATTCAAAACTGTGACTCTCATCCAAGACTTGGATAGCACATATAATGAAGGTTTTTCCTAACAGAATTTCAACCAATAAGTCAAAGTCTAATTTCTCAGAAGTCAAATTTAAACGTTGAGCGCAAACAAGAGAGATAAAAGAATGGGTACAACCGGTATCTAATAAGGTATAGACTTCGCAAGAATTTATGATTAACTTACCCGTGATAATTTTATTCAGATTCCTCGTCACGAAAAAAAATGTTCTCTCTTAAACAACCGGCTTTGGCTTGTCAGGGACATCCTTTGGCATCACTATCCCAGCTGGACTTGACTTCACCATACAACAAAATCGAGCTAGGCGACCTTCTCTTTCGCAATTATAACACGCATTGGATTGCTACGTACAGTTTGGAAGGATGTGTCCCTCCTATCCGCATTTGAAACATACGACTGGTGGTCGTTCTTCTTCCTTTGAAACAAGTGCTGGTACCGACGTCTTCACGTCATTGTTGAACCTTCTCTTCTTGAAATTTCAAATTCTATTATCTTGGCCAAGATTACCACCGAAGTGGTTACCATTCTTGGCATGATAATTTCCCCACGATGGTTATCATTGTTCCGATGACCGTTGCCACCGGTACGATTATTATCGTCTTGCTGGTCATTACCTTTTGGTTGAGCTAACTCAACGGTCTCATGTGCTTCATTGCTTATCTCAACATTTTCAGATACCATTCTCAAACACTGTCATAAAACAAGGGTTAATTGACATATCACATATTATCCCTATACTTTGACCGACCAATTAAATACCAAATAAACTTAGGTAGGTCATACAAGCGAAGGAATTTCCCGTCTCTCCCCTCCTAGTTCTTGTCTCACATCTCAGCCAGGGATCATATCCCTAAGCTTTGATACTAATCGTGACGCCCCAAAATAGGTATACATCACCCATCTTGAGTCGCCAAATACATGGTACAAAATTCAAAATACAACTTAATTATACAACAGTCGTGTAAAATAAGACAAAACATATGCTGTGAGTTTTAATACAAATATTGTCATCTAGACAATATCAACACTCAATTGAGTCCTCATTACATTTATTATCACACTATTTAACAGAATAATGAGGACTACTAATGCTATTATTTGGACCGTCACTCCGTTCCCCGACTTGTCCCAGCTATATTCTAATTTCCTGAAGAGAACAGTGAAGGAAAGGGTGAGCTCAACTAGCCCAGTAAGAAATATTATGACTAAGATAATGCAGAATAAATTATCGTTAGCCTTCAATAGTGTTAAACTAATACAATATAACAATTATCAAGTTTAACTGCAGCGGAACAAGCAATCCATTAGAAGAGTCAAGTAGAGAAATAAGTCTACTATCTTCTATGATTTAAAAGATTTTTCATCACTTTTATCGCTGAGACTCAGCTTAATAACTAATCCACATCATCAAATCATCTCTGCACTACAGGCCAAGGATATTCTTTAGTATCATGACCACGAATTATCCATGCACTATGGGCCAAAGATAATCATGTTTTCATCAACGGTCCTGATCATGCCATAAAATAATTCATCTTTGCTCCTTGGTCAAGAGAATCCATAGCCATAATCATACCAAAAGCGCCCATCAATGCACTACGGGCCAATGAGGACTTTTTCCACATCATTTGTAACATTACGGTCATGATTATACCGAATAATCCCTGGTCATAAACATACCAAGTCCATCTATACACTACAGGCCACAGATGACTTTCAACAAAATATAAACATGAGGATGACGACAATGATATAAGAATTCAATAAAACAAGTTCAAGAATTAAATTATCCAGGAACTAATAACGTCCAAATTGTCAACATGATACTTCTTTATAGAGTAAAATTCAAGAATGCTCAGAAGAATTTTTCCATGAAAAGATACTGGATGAAGCGCAAATATCAAGGATATTCCACTAATCTCATGGAGTATAGAAGTCAAAACTTTAACCAACTGAGTATAATAAAGAATGGAATAACAAAAGAAATCACCATGCATGCGGTACTTCTCACAAACAAAGTTATTCAAATGAATAATAAATAACGGAACCGTCGTCGTGAAATTGAAATTATGCAAGCAGGATGTTCCAATGAGAATAATAAAGAATGGATTAATGTAAGAATTTCATCATGTATGCGGTACTTCAGATGTAGAAAGGTTATTCCAACATAATAATAAAGAATGGAATAATGTAGAATTTCACCATGTATGCGGTATTTAGATGTATACATATTATTCGACATAATGATAAAGAATGGAATAATGTAAGAATTTCATCAAGTATAGGGTAGCTTGGCAGATACAAAAGTTATTCTAATGGAATAATAAAGAATTGAATAATGGAAGTTCTCTTCATGAATACAAAAAATAATACCCCTTACAAGTACAACAAATAATATCCCTTACCTTAGAAAGAAGAGTATTTCGACTAGTAGGGCGAGGATATACTCGAAGAAAACTTGCACTACGATCAAAACTTTCTTAAACTCTAAAGAAATACGCTCAAGATTATAGAAGAAGAATTCTCTCTACAGTTTCTCTCTCTAGAGTTTTAGTGAATTCGTAAGAAATAATGAAGGAATGAGCTTTATTTATAGAAGAATGGACAAAGATAGTAACTAATTCATGAAAGCGGTCAGATTGATTTACTTTTAATCGGACGATCCATATTTAAAGAAAAATCTTTTAAATAAAATATAATATATTCTATTTATAATCTAATAAAACAAATAACTTTATAAAAGTATTTTGTTTTATATAAAAAGATTTTACTATGCAAAACACTATCTGTGCATTATGCAACACCATGCATAATAAAATATAATATATTCTATTTATGAAATAACTTTATAAAAGTATTTTATTTTATATAAAAAAGATTTTACTATGCAAAACACTATGCACAATAGAATATAATATATTCTATTTATGTAATAACTTTATAAAAGTATTATGTTTTATATAAAAGCTTTTCTATTTTATTACATTAATAATACTAATAAAACAAACTCGAGTGACTTATCACATAAGCATCAATAATCAATACCGTGTGCTACTATGAAACCACGCAGACATTATACTTTTACTACCAAGAGTAGTTCAACAAGATTAATCGTAAAACTTCCGCCGTTATTTTCATAAAATATTTTTTGTCGTTTTCTCAATCAAACAATAATTCCATCGCAAGGTCCACCAATGATTGTGCTGTCGTACGAATATTTCCTGTTAAAACGAATATTTCTCAATCAATCGAATATTATATAACAACTTGCATACTTTGCAAAATTTATAAATACTACCCACAACTATAAAATTATATCAAATCCACACCATAATATTAAAAAATTATTTCGAGAAAATTAAATATTTATTCATAAAATCTGGGGTCTCACAATCTCCCCTCCTTATGGAATTTTACCCTCGAAATTTACGTACGTACCTGGTATGCCGAACAGGTGAGGATACCTTCACTTCACTTCAAATTCTAACTCTTGAGGTATAACCTTTGAGTGTCGAATATGATCCTTCTTATCCAAGATTTTAACATGTATCTCCTCATCACGTTAAATCATCCGCTATCTCATCTGGTTCTAAATTAATAATGTGGTTCGGGTCGCCCACATATTTATGTAACATCGGTACGTTAAGAACGTTATGAACACACGACATACTTGGCTGTAAAACGAGTCTATAAGCCACAGTTCCTACTCGATCGAGTATTTCAAATGGGCCAATTAAATCGAGGGTTGATATTTTAGCAACTCTTACTATTTAAAATAACGCCCTCTTGAACCTTCTTCTTCGTGTTCATCAGCTCCAGATGCGTAGCTTGAGTGGCTTTAACTTTATCGATTAAAGTCGATTCTACTCGTATATTCATTATCTTCATGTGGGTCCCTAGAGTCTTTAATTCTATCTTCATCATTTGTAAGTTATACGAAATTGATTTTTTTGTTAACAACGTCACACTCGTAAACGCATACGATCTTCTACTCAACGCGTCAGCTACCACGTTCGCTTTTTCACGATGGTATTGAATGGTACGATCGTAATTTTCAACAGCTCGAGCCAACGTCTTTGGCACATGTTACATTTGCTTTAGTTGAAGAAATATTTAAGGGTTTTAGAAATGGGTTTTGTACTGGGGTCAATATAAAATTCAATTTCACGCTCTAGGGTAGGCTAAGAAGTCATCAAGAATACGTCAGGAAATTTATTAACGATAAAAATATCATTCAAAACTGTGACTCTCATCCAAGACTTGGATAGCACATGTAATGAAGGTTTTTCCTAACAGAGTTTTAACCAATAAGTCAAAGTCTAATTTCTCAGGAGTCAAATTTAAACGTTGAGCGCAAGCAAGAGAGATAAAAGAATGGGTAGAACCGGTATCTAATAAGGTATAGACTTCGAAAGAATTTATGATTAACTTACCCGTGATAATTTTATTCGGGTTCCTCGTCAATCAAAAAAAACGCTCTCTCTTAAACTACCGGCTTTGGCTTGTCAGGGACATCCTTTGGCATCACTATCCCAGCTGGACTTGACTTCACCATATGACAAAATTGAGCTAGGCGACCTTCTCTTCCGCAATTAAAACACGCTTTGGATTGCTGTGTACAGTTTGGACAGATGTGTCCCTCCTGTCCGCATTTGAAACATACGACTGGTGGTCGTTCTTCTTCCTTTGAAACAAGTGCTGGTACCGACGTCTTCATGTCATTGTTGAACCTTCTCTTCTTGAAATTTCCACTTCTATTATCTTGGCCAAGATTACAACCGAAGTGGTTACCATTCTTGGCATGATAATTTCCCCATGATGGTTATCATTGTTCCGATGACCGTTGCCACTAGTACGATTAATATCGTCTTGCTGGTCATTACCTTTTGGTTGAGCTAACTCAACGGTCTCATGTGCTTCATTGCTTATCTCAACATTTTCAGATACCATTCTCAAACACTGTCATAAAACAAGGGTTAATTGACATATCACATATTATCCCTATACTCTGACCGACCAATTAAATACCAAATAAACTTAGGTAGGTCATACTAGCAAAGGAATTTCCCGTCTCTCCCCTCCTAGTTCTTGTCTCACATCTCAACCAGGGATCATATCCCTAAGCTTTGATACCAACTGTGACGCCCCCAAAATAGGTATACATCACCCATCTTGAGTCGCCAAATACATGGTACAAAATTCAAAATACAACTTAATTATACAACAGTCGTGTAAAATAAGACAAAACATATGCTGTGAGTTTTAATACAAATATTGTCATCTAGACAATATCAACACTCAATTGAATCCTCATTACATTTATTATCACACTATTTAACAGAATAATGAGGACTACTAATGCTATTATTTGGACCGTCACTCCGTTCCCCGACTTGTCCCAACTATATTCTCATTTCCTGAATAGAACAGTGAAGGAAAGGATGAGCTCAACTAGCCTAGTAAGAAATATTATGACTAAGATAATGCAGAATAAATTATCGTTAGCCTTCAATAGTGTTAAACTGATACAATATAACAATTATCAAGTTTAACAGCAGCGGAACAAGCAATCCATTAGAAGAGTCAAGTAGAGAAATAAGTCTACTATCTTCTATGATTTAAAAGATTTTTCATCACTTTTATCGCTGAGACTCAGCTTAATAAATAATCCACATCATCAAATCATCCCTGCACTACAGGCCAAAGATATTCTTTAGTATCACGACCACGAATTATCCATGCACTACGGGCCAAAGATAATCGTGTTTTCATCAACGGTCCTGATCATGCCATAAAATAATTCATCTTTGCTCCCTTGGCGTCAAGAGAATCCATAGCCATAATCATACCAAAAGCGCCCATCAATGCACTACGGCCAATGAGGACTTTTTCCACATCATTTGTAACATTACGGTCATGATTATACCGAATAATCCTCGATCATAATCATACCAAGTCCATCTATGCACTCTGTGCACAGATGACTTTCAACAAAATATAAACATGAGGATGATGACAATGATATAAGAATTCAATAAAACAAGTTCAAGAATTAAATTATCCAGGAACTAATAACGCCCAAATTGTCAACATGATACTTCTTTGTAGAGTAAAATTCAAGAATCTTTGAGAAGAATATTTCCATAAAAAGATCTTTGGATGAAGCACAAATATCAAGGATATTCCACTAATTTCATGGAGTATAGAAGTCAAAACTTTAACCAACCGAGTATAATAAAGAATGGAATAACAAAAGAAATCACCATGCATGCGGTGACCGCAGACAAACAAAGTTATTCCAATGAATAATAAATAACGGAACTAGGTCAAAGTAAATTACACGAAGCATGAGGATGTTCCAACGAGTAATAATAAAGAATAGAATAATGAAGAATTTCATCATGTATACGGTGCTTGCGCATGAGGCGAGTTATTCCAACATAATAATAAAGAATGGAATAATAGAAAAATTTCATCATGTATGCGGTACTTCGCATAGACATGTTATTCCGACATAATGATAAAGAATGGAATAACTGAAGAATTTCACCAAGTATAGGGTAGTGGCAGCGTATCTGAGTTATTCCAATAGAATAATAAAGAATGGAATAACAGAAGTTCTCTTCATGAATACAAAAGAAATAATACCCCTTACAAGTACAACAAATAATATCCCTTACCTTAGAAAGAAGAGTATTTTGACTGGTAGGGCGATGATATACTCGAAGAAAATTTACACTACGATCAAAACTTTCTTAAACTCTAAAGAAATACGCTCAAGATTATAGAAGAAGAATTCTCTCTATAGTTTCTCTCTCTAAAGTTTTAGTGAATTCGTAAGAAATAATGAAAGAATGAGCTTCTATTTATAGAAGAATGGACTGCATAGTAACTAATTCATGAACGATCCAGATTGATTTACTTTTAATCGGACGGTCCATATTTAAAGAAAAATCTTTTAAATAAAATATAATATATTCTATTTATAATTTAATAAAACGAATAACTTTATAAAAGTATTTTGTTTTATATAAAAAGATTTTACTATGCAAAATACTATCAGTGCACTATGCAACACTATGCATAATAATAAAATATAATATATTATATTTATAGAATAACTTTATAAAAGTATTCTGCTTTATATAAAAAGATTTTACTATGCAAAATGCTATGCACAATAGAATATAATATATTCTATTTATAGAATAACTTTATAAAAGTATTCTGTTTTATATAAAAAGCTTTTCTATTTTATTACATTAATAATACTAATAAAACAAACCTGAGTGACTTATCACATAAGCATCAATAATCAATACCATGTGCTAATATGCAACCATGCGTATTACTATACTTTTACTATCGAGTAGTTCAACAGTATTAACGGTAAAACTTCCGCCGTTATTTTCATAAAATATTTTTGTCGTTTTCTCAATCCGACAATAATTCCATCGCAGGGTCCACCAATGATTGTGTTGTCGTATGAATATTTTCTGTTAAAACGAATATTTCTCGATCAATCGAATATTATATAACAACTTGCATACTTTGCCAAATTTATAAATACTACCCACAACTATAACATTATATCAAATCTACACCATAATATTAAAAAAATTATTTGGAGAAAATTAAATATTTATTCATAAAATCTGGGGTCTCACAATCTCCCCTCCTTATGGAATTTTGCCCTCAAAATTTACGTGACGCATACACAGTATCTAGAAACGGTGAGGATACCTTGACTTCACTTCAAATTCTAACTCTTGAGGTATAACCTTTGAGTGTCGAATATGATCCTTCTTATCCAAGATTTTAACATGTATCTCCTCATACGTTAAATCATCCGCTATCTCGTCCGGTTCTAAATTAATAATGTGGTTCGGGTCGTCCACATATTTACGTAACATCAATACGTTAAGAACGTTATGAACACGCGACATACTTGGTGGTAAAACGAGTCTATAAGCCACAGTTCCTACTAGATCGAGAATTTCAAATGGGCCAATTAAATCGAGGGTTGAGATTTTAGCAACTCTTGCTATTTAAAATAAATCCCTCTTGAACCTTCTTCTTCGTGTTCATCAACTCCGGGTGCGTAGCTTGAGTGGCTTTAACTTTATCGATTAAAGTCGATTCTACTCGTATATTCGTTATCTTCACGTGGGTCCCTAGAGTCTTTAACTCTATCTTCATCATTTGTAAGTTATACGAAATGGATTTTTGTGTTAACAACGTCACACTCGTAAACGCATACGATCTTTTACTCAACGCGTCAGCTACCACGTTCGCTTTTTCACGATGGTATTGAATGGTACGATCGTAATTTTCAACAGCTCGAGCCAACGTCTTTGGTGCATGTTACGTTTGCTTTAGTTGAAGAAATATTTAAGGGTTTTAGAAATGGGTTTTGTACTAGGGTCAATACAAAATTCGATTTCACGCTCTAGGGTAGGCTAAGAAGTCATCAAGAATACGTCAGGAAATTTATTAACGATAGAAATATCATTCAAAACTGTGACTCTCATCCAAAACGATAAAAAGATTTTACTATGCAAAACACTATGCAGGCACTATGCAACACTATGCGTAATAAAATATAATATATTCTATTTATAGAATAACTTTATTAAAGTATTCTGTTTTATATAAAAAGATTTTACTATGCAAAATACTATGCACAATAGAATATAATATATTCTATTTATAGAATAACTTTATAAAAGTATTCTGTTTTATATAAAAAGCTTTTCTGTTTTATTACATTAATAATACTAATAAAACAAAATTGAGTGACTTATCACATAAGCATCAATAATCAATACCGTGTGCCACTATGCAACCACGCGTATTACTGTACTTTTACTACCGAGTAGTTCAACAGTTTTAACGGTTAAACTTCCGCCGTTATTTTCATAAAATATTTTTGTCATTTTCTCAATCCGACAATAATTCCATTGCGGGGTCCACCAATGATTATCTTGCCGTCGTACGAATATTCCCTGTTAAAACGAATATTTTCCGACCAATCGAATATTATATAACAACTTGCATACTTTGCAAAATTTATAAATATTACCCACAACTATAACATTATATCAAATCCACACCATAATATTAAAAAAATTATTTCGAGAAAATTAAATATTTATTCATAAAATCTGGGGTCTCACATATTTCATTAGAGTTTAAGGAAGCTTTGAGCGTAGAAAATAGTATAAGTTTTCTTTAAGAATTTCCCCGCCCTACCAATCAGAAATACTCTCCTTTTAAGGTAAGGGATATTATTTTTGTTCAATATTCGTATGAAATAATATTTTCTTCCATAGTCTGTAGTATGCAAGTAATATTATTTCATTTCAGATTCTGAATTCTACACTTATTTTGTTAAGTATTGCCTATATACTCGTTGAAATTAGTAGAATGTCCTTGAAATTTGTGCTTCATCTAGTATCTTTTTACGGAAATATTATTTTGAACATTCTTGATAATTTTTAATCTTTTCATGCCGGGGTACTATTCCTGAAGTACTATTCATAGGGTACTATTCACTCGGGTACTATTCTCCCGGGGTACTAGTCATGACAAAAATTGATTTCTTTTTTGTCCAAATCATTTTTGATACAATATTATTCTTGAATTTTACTCCACAAAGCAGTATCATGTTGACAATTTAGACATTATTGAATTCTGGATAAATTGAATTATAAATCTTTAAAATTTATCCTTGCTCTCATTTAATTGAATTCTTATATCATTGTCATCGTCCTCATGCTTAAATTATGATGAAAGTCATCTTTGGTCCGTAGTGCATAGATGGACTGTTGATTGGTATGATTATGACTATGTATCGGTAAAATCATGACCTGTAATGTTATAAATGATGTGGTAAAAGTCTTTATTGGCCCGTAATACATTGATGGACAGTTACTGGCATGATCATAACCATTGGTGATAATACAAATATCCTTGGCCCGTAGTGCATGGATGATTCGTGGTTGTGATAATAATGAATATCCTTGGCCCGTAGTGCATGGACAATTCAGTGATGTGAATTATTTATTGAGTTGAGCCTCAGCGATAAAATTGATGATAAACTTTTAAATCATAGAAGATAGTAGATATCATGGTCTACTTGACTCTTGTAATGGATTGTTTATTCCGCTGCAGTTAAACTTGTTGTCTATTGTATTCTATCAGTTTAACAATGTTGAAGGCTAACGATAATTTATTCTGCATTATCTTAGTCATAATATTCTTTACTGAGCTAGTTGACCTCACCCTTTGCTTTCATTGTTCTCTTCAATAAATAAGAATATAGCTGGAACTAGTCGGCGAATGGAGTGACGGTCCAGATGGTTACTTTAGTAGTCCTCAAAATTCTATGAAATAGTGTGATAATAATTGTAATGAGGACTCCATTTGAGTTTGGATATTGTCTAGAGCGTGAAATCAAGTTTTGTATTGACCTTGATCCCGGTACAAAACCCATTTCCAAATCCCCATATCAAATGGCTCCTATTGAACTTCAGGAGTTAAAAACCTAACTGCAGGAATTGTTAGACATCGGTTCCATTCGTCCTAGTACGTCTCCTTGGGGTGCTCATATTCTATTCGTAAAGAAGAAAGATTGAAGTATGCAACTTTACATTGACTATCGGGAGTTGAATCATGTCACCATCAAAAATAGGTATCTGTTGCCTCGCATTGATGACCTGTTTGACCAGTTACAAGGCGCCAAATTATTTTCAAACATCGATCTTCATTCTGGATATCATCAGTTAAATATTAAAAATGATGACATTCTAAAGACTACTTTCAGAACTCGGTACGGGCATTACGAATTCCTAGTCGTATCTTTTGGATTGACTAATGCCCCTACTGCCTTCATGGATATGATGAACCGAGTATTCAAGAAATATTTGGATCATTTTGTTGTTGTCTTTACTGATGGCATCCTCATTTACTCCAAAAGCTGTGAAGATCATGAGAAACACTTGAGGCTGATACTCCAAAAGCTTCGTGAAAACAAGCTATATGCAAAGTTGAATAAATTCGAGTTCTGGCTTGAGGAAGTAGCATTCCTTGGGCACGTGATATCAAATCACGAAGTATCTGTTAACCCAGCGAAGATTGAAGCAATACAAAGCTGGGAGCAACCTAAGTCAGTAACCGAAGTACGTAGCTTTCTAGACTTAGCTGGTTATTATCGGAGATTCATGGAAGGGTTTTCTCGAATCGCCACTCCGTTAACTCCCCTAACTCAAAAAGATACAAAATTTGGTTGGGGCGAGGAATGTGAGAAGAGTTTTCAAGAACTCAAGAGGAGAATCATTTTATCACCTATCTTGACAATACCATCTAGCTCGAAGGGATTTGTCATATACAGCGATTCTTCAGGCAAAGGTTTAGGATGTGTTCTCATGAAACATAGGAAAGTCATAGCCTATGCCTCACAAAACAAAGAATATGAGAGGAATTATCCTACTCATGATCTAGAGTTGGCAGCCGTCATTTTTGCGTTTAAAATTTGGAGACATTACCTGTATGGGGAGAAGGTGGAGATCTATATGGATCATAAAAGTCTCAAATATTTATTCACTCAAAAGGAACTCAACATGAGGCAACGACGTTGGCTCGAGCTGTTGAAAGATTACGATCATATCATTCAATACCATCCTGGAAAAGCGAACGTGGTAGCTGACGCATTGAGTAAAAGATCATATGCAGGTACGAGTGCGATATTGTCAACACAAAGGCCCATTTTGTATGAGTTGCAAAGTATGGAGATAGAGTTAAAGACTCCAGGGACCCACATGATGATGGCAAATATACGAGTAGAACCGACTTTAATCGATAAAGTTAAAGCTGCTTAAGCTACAGACCTGAAGTTGATGCATATGAAGAAGAAAATGCAAGAAGGTGCTATTCCGGAAGCAAGAATCGATGAAGAAGGAATACTTCAAGTCAACTTCAGACTTTGTGTTCCTAACGACTCTGATTTGAAGTATAAAATCATAATGGAGGCATACAACACACCGTTTGCAATCCATCCTGGGAGTACCAAGATGTATGGTGATCTTTGACATACATTTTGGTGGAGCAATATGAAGAGAGAGATATCAGAGTTTATCTCAAGATTTTTAACTTGTCAATGTGTCAAGGCGGAGCATCAAGTGCCAAAAGGTCCATTGCAAGCACTTAAAATTCCAGAATGGAAGTGGGAGCACATTACCATGGATTTCGTTACTGGTCTTCCCAAGGTTTCTCAAGGCATAGATGCAATTTGGGTCATTGTCGATAGGTTAACCAAGTGTGCTCATTTCTTACCTATACAAGAAACTTATGCACTTGAATGTCTTGCTCGTATGTACATTAATGAGATTGTAAAACTGCATGGTATGCTAGTATCCATAGTTTCTGATTAAGACCCAAGATTCACTTCTATGATTTTGGGTTATTTTGCAAAAAGCTATGGGTACGGATTTACGATTCAGTTCGGGATATCATCCTCAGACAGACGGGTAGTCAGAGAGGACTATTCAAACTCTTGAGCATCTATTAAGACTCTATGTCTTTGACTTCAAAGGAAGTTGGGACAAGTTCTTACCATTGCTGGAATTCTCTTACAACAATAATTATCAAGCAAGTATAGACATGACTCCATTCGAGGCGTTGTATGGATGCAAGTGTCGTTCTCTAGTATGCTGGGATGAGGTGGGTGAAGCAACGTTGTTGGGACCGGAATTGGTACGCATGACAACGGAAAAGATTCAAATGATCAGGCAATGTATAAAAACCTCACAAGATCGACAAAAGAGTTATGTTGATCTTCATCGAAGAGACGTGTAATTCAATGTTGGAGAGCATGTGTTGTTACGTGTTGCTCCATGGAAAGGAGTTACAAGATTTGGAAAGAGAGGAAAGCTCAATCCTCAATTCATTAGCCCATTTGAAATCTTCGATCGAGTAGGACCTGTGGCCTATAGACTCGCCTTATCGCCAAGTATGTCTCGTGTTTATGACGTTTTTCACATATATATGTTACGTAAATATGTGGAAGACACGAACCACATTATTGATTTAGAACCGGACGAAATAGCGAAAGATTTAATGTATGAAGAGGTACCTGTTAAAATCTTGGTTAAAAAGGAACATATTCTACGCTCCAAGGTTATACCTCAAGTTAAAGTTTTGTGGAGAAACCACGATGTTGAAGAAATGACTTGAGAGTTAGAATCTAAAATGAAATAAAGGTATCCTCACATCTTCGACATACCAGGTACGTACACCAATTTTGAGGACGAAATTGCATAAGAAGGGGAGGTTGTAAGACCCCAACTTTTATGAATAAAGATTAATTTTCTCTAAATATCATTTTGAATATATGGTGTGGATTTGATATAATGTTATAGTTGTGGGTAATATTTATAAATTTTATAAAGTAAGCAATTTGTTATAAAATATTCGATTGGTCGAGAAATATTCATTTTATCATGGAATAGTCGTACGACGACACAACCACAGTGAAATTACTGTTGAAATTAAAAAACGACAGAAATAGCTTTTTATAAAAATAACGGCAAAAGTTTTACCGTTAACTGTTGAAATACCCGGTGATAAAAGTACAGTAATACGTGTGGTTGCATAGCAGCACACGGTATTAATTATTGATGCTTACGTGAGAAGTCACTCAGTTTATTTCAATTATTGCCACAGTAATTGCTACATAGTATCTCACGTTATTGATTCAATTATTGTCACATTATTTTATATTATTAAATCATTAATTGAGACAAAAAAGTTATTCATATTATTATTTGCATTATTGATGATTTCTAAAAAGTTTTATCGTGGAAAGATGTGATACCCCCAAAATAGGTATACATCACCTATTCTGAGTCGCCAAAATACATGTTATAGAATACAAATACAATCTTAAATATACAACATAAGCTGTGAGTTTTATTACAAACATTGTCTTCTAGACAGTATTAAAACTCAAAATAAGTCCTCAATACATTTATTAACACACTATTTCACAGAATAGTGAGGACTACTAATGCTATCCTCTAGACCCTCACTCCGTTCCCCGACTCGTCCCAGCTATATTCTCATTTCCTGAAGAGAACAGTGAAAGAAAGGGTGAGCTCAACTAGCCCAGTAAGAAATATTATGACTAAGATAATACAGAATAAATTATCATTATTCTTCAACAATGTTAAAGCGATAAAATATAATAGACATCAAGTTTAAGCTGCGATGAACAAGCAATCCATTAAGAGAGTCAAGTAGAGAATAAAATCTACTATCTTTTATGATTTAAAAGGTTTTCATCACTTTTATCATTTGGGACTCAACTTAATAAATAATCCACATCATCCCCCGCTTTACTGCTTAAGGATATTCATTAGTATCACGACCATAAATTATCCATGCACTACGGGCCAAGGATATTCGTGTATTCATCAATGATCATGATCATGCCAACAACTGTCCATCAATGCACTACGGGCCAATGAGGACTTTTACCACATCATTTGTAACATTACGGTCATGATTATACCGATTAATCCCTGGTCATAATCATACCAAGTCCATCTATGCACTACAGGCCACAAATGACTTTCAACATAATATAAACATGAGGATGATGACAATGATATAAGAATTCAATAAAACAAGTTCAAGAATTAAATTATCCAGGAACTAATAACGTCCAAATTGTCAACATGATACTTCTTTATAGAGTAAAATTCAAGAATGCTCAGAAGAATATTTCCATGAAAAGATACTGGATGAAGCGTAAATATCAAGGATATTCCACTAATTTTATGGAGTATAGAAGTCAAAACTTTAACCAATTGAGTATAATAAAGAATAGAATAACAAAAGAAATCACCATGCATGCGGTACTTCGCACAAACAGGTTATTCCAACAGAATAATAAATAACGGAACTAGGTCAAAGCGAAATTTCGACCGACAGGATGTTCCAAACGAATAATAAAGGAATGGAATATGAGAAGAATTTTATCATGTATCAGTTGTACTTAAGATGAGCGGAGTTATTCCAACATAATAATAAAGAATGGAATAATGAAGAATTTCACCATGTATGTGGTACTTCGCATAGACATGTTATTCAGACATAATGATAAAGAATGGAATAACAGAAGAATTTCACCAAGTATAGGGTAGACCGCATGCAGATGAGTTATTCCAGCAGAATAATAAATAATGGAACCAGTCATGCGTAAGCGCATGAAGCAGGATATTCAATGAATAATAAATAACGGAACGTGTCGGCGAAATTACTTGCAAGCGGGATGTTCCAATGAATAATAAATAACGGGCGGGTTATGCGAAAGCGCACGCACCAGGATGTTCCAACAGAATAATAAAGAATGGAATAATAGAAGATATTCACCATGTATGCGGTACTTCGCATAGACAGATTATTCCAACATAATGATAAAGAATGGAATAAAAGAAGAATTTCACCAAGTATAGGGTCGACCGCGTATACAGGTTATTCCAACAGAATAAAAAAAATGGAATAATAGAAGTTCTCTTCATGAATATGAAAGAAATAATACCCCTTACCTTAAGAAGAAGAGTACTGGATGTAGGAGTAGTGAAGTAGCAGAATACTTTTCTTCTTTCTCTCTATAATTTCTCTCTCTAGAGCTTCAGTGTATTCATAAGAAATAATGAAGGAATGAGCTTCTATTTATAGAAGAATGGACTGCATAGTAACTAATTCATGAATGGTCCAGATTGATTTACTTTTAATCGAACGGTCCATATTTAAAACAAAATATTTTAAATAAAATATAATATATTCTATTTATAATCTAATAAAACGAATAACTTTATAAAAAGATTTTACTATACAAACACTATCACGGGCACTATACAAATACTATGCATAATAAAATATAATATATTCTAATTATTGTCTAATAAAAGAGATAACTTTATAAAAGTATTATGTTTTTTATATAAAAAGATTTTACTATTAGCCTAATAAAGCGAATAACTTTATAAAAGTATTCTATTTTATATAAAAAACTTTTCTGCTTTTATTACATTAATAATACTAATAAAACAAAACTTCATCATCATTATTATTATTCACACTATTAATCGACTGTGTCATTTCAGAAAGAGGGGCTTTCAATAAGGATTTCTCCCTAATGGCGCGCAATTAGGTGACCAAACCTCTCTTGGCGTAACTTCTGACATCGTTAATATTGCAAATAATAATATTAATAACTCTGTCATCTCAACTATTGATTTAATAATATATAAAATATCGACAATAATTGAATAAAACTGAATGACTTCTCACGTAAGCATCAATAATCAATACCATGTGCTACTATGCAACCACACATATTACTGTACTTTTACTACCGAGTAGTTCAACAGTATTAACGGTAAAACTTCTGCCGTTATTTTCAATAAAATATTTTTGTCATTTTCTCAATCCGACAATAATTCTGTTGTGGGGTCCACCAATGATTGTGCCGCCGTACGAATATTCCATGTTAAAACGAATATTCCCCAACCAATCGAATATTATATAACAACTTGCATACTTTGCAAAATTTATAAATATTACCCACAACTATAACATTATATCAAATTTATTCCATTATATTCAAAAATGATATTTATAGAAAATTCCTTTTTATTCATAAAAGTTGGGGTCTTACAATCTCCCCTTCTTATGAAATTTCTCCCTCAAAATTAGGGTACGTACCTGGTATATCAAAGAGGTAAGGATACCTTGATTTCATCTCAGATTCTAACTCCCAGGTCATTTCCTCAACATCGTGGTTCCTCCATAAAACTTTGACTTGAGGTATAATCTTGGAGCGTAACATATGTTCCTTCTTATCCAAGATTTGAACAGGAACCCCTTCGTACGTTAAATCTTCCGCTATTTCTTCTGGTTCTAACTCAATAATGTGGTTCGGGTCTTTCACATATTTACGTAACATGGATATATGAAAAATGTTATGAACACGAGACATACTTGGCGGTAAAGCAAGTCTATATGCTACAGTCCCTACTCGATCGAGGATTAAAAATGGACCAATGAATTGAGGATTGAGCTTTCCTCTCTTTCCAAATCTCGTAACTCCTTTCCATGGAGCAACACGTAACAACACATGATCTCCAATATCGAATTCCACGTCCTTTCGATGAAGATCAACATAACTCTTTTGTCGATCTTGTGAGATTTTTATACGTTGTCGGATCGTTTGAATATTTTTCGTAGTCATACGTACCAACTCCGGTCCCAACAACGTTGCTTCACCCACCTCATCCCAAAGATATCTTCGAGAACGACACTTTCTTCCATACAACGCCTCGAATGGAGCCATGCCAATACTTGCTTGATAACTGTTGTTGTAGGAAAACTCCACCAATTGTAAGAACTTGTCCCAACTTCCCTTGAAGTCAAGGACACAGAGTCTCAATAAATCTTTAAGAGTTTGAATAGTCCTCTCTGATTGTCCGTCCGTTTGAAGATGATATGCCGAACTAAATCGTAAATCCGTGCTCATAGCTTTTTGCAAACTAACCCAAAATCGTGAAGTAAATCTTGGGTCTCGATCAGAAACTATGGATACCGGCATACCATGCAATCTTACAACCTCGTTTATGTACATCCGAGCAAGACGTTCAAGTATATAAGTTTCTCGTATAGGTAAGAAATGATCAGACTTGATCAATCTATCAACAATGACCCAAATTACATCTATGCCTTGAGAAACCTTGAGAAGACCAGTAACAAAATCCATGGTAATGTGCTCCCACTTCCATTCTAGAATTTCAAGTGGTTGCAATAGACCTTTTGGTACTTGATGCTCCTCCTTAACTCGTTGACAAGTTAGACACCTTGAGATAAACAGCGCTATCTCTCTCTTCATATTGCTCCACCAAAATGTATGACGAAGATCACGATACATTTTGGTACTCCCAGGATGGATTGCAAACGGTGTGTTGTGCGCCTCCATCATGATTTTATACTTTAAATCAGGATCGTTAGGAACACAAAGTCTAGAGTTGACTCGAAGTATTCCCTCTTCATCGATTCTTGCTTCCGGCATAGCACCTTCTTGCACTTTCTTCCTCATATGCATCACCTCGTGTCAGAACTTTGAGCGACTTTAACTTTATCAATTAAAGTCAGTTCTACTCGTATATTCGCCATCATCACGTGGGTCCCTGGAGTCTTTATCACTATCTCCATCATTTGTAAGTCATACAAAATGGGCCTTTGCGTTGAAAATATCGCACTCGTACTCGCATATGATCTTCTACTCAATGCGTCAGCTACCACGTTCGTTTTTCCAGGATGGTATTGGATGGTATGATCATAATCTTTCAACAGTTCAAGCCAACGTCATTGTCGCATGTTGAGTTCCTTTTGAGTGAAGAAATATTTAAGGCTTTTATGATCCGTAAAGATCTCCACTTTCTCCCCATAAAAGTAATGCCTCCAAATCTTTAGTGCAAAAACAACAGCTACCAACTCTAGATCATGAGTGGGATAATTCCTCTCATATTCTTTGAGTTGTCGTGAGGCATAGGCTATGACTTTCCCATGTTGCATGAGAACACATCCCAACCCTTTGCCCGAAGCATCACTGTAGATGACAAATCCCTCCGAGCCAGATGGTATTGTCAGAACAGATGATGAAATAAGTCTCCTCTTGAGTTCTTGAAAACTCTTCTAATGATCATTTATTCTGCATTATCTTAGTCATAATATTTCTCACTGGGCTAGTTGAGCTCACCCTTTCTTTCATTGTTCTCTTCAGGAAATGAGAATATAGCTGGGACGAGTCGGGGAACGGAGTGATGGTCCAAAGGATAGCATTAGTAGTCCTCACTATTCTGTGAAATAGTGTGTTAATAAATGTATTGAGGACTTATTTTGAGTTTTAATACTGTCTAGAAGATAATGTTTGTATTAAAACTCACAGCTTATGTTGTATATTTAAGATTGTATTTGTATTCTGTAACATGTATTCTGGTGACTCAGAATAGGTGATGTATACCTATTTGGGGGCGTCACAAAAGAGGTTTGGTCACCTAATTGCGCGCCAATAAGGAGAAATCCTTATCGGAAAGCCCCCTCTTTCTTGGCAATGATCTGGTTGTTAATATTGTAAGTTATAAATGATGAATAATTGTTGTTCAAAAATGTGTTTAGTGAAGCCAAGTGAATTGAGATAAATATAAGGGTATTTTATGAAGTATTTGTTGTAAATTTTGCTCATTACATGGACCCCCACTTACTCATTTTTCAAAATAATCGATAAAAAATTATTCAGTATATATATATATCCATTAAAGGAAGAATGAGGAAAGGGAGAGAAGAACAGAGTGGCGCATAAAAAAAACACAATCGAATTACTAAAACATAAAATAGTTTTACTGATAATTGAAAATATTTACAAACAATACTAAAAATAAAAGTGACTTACAAGTTTACTTAGAACATTAGAATGGTAGATGAAGAGAGGAAAGAACAGAGTCTAAAGATTTTTCAGAGAAGGAACTCTGAGTCTTTCTAAGTCTGCCTCAATAACTAAGTTCAAGTTCCTTTTATAGAATAAGGAAAGAACTATTACAACTTTACTATTACAAAAAGTGAATGATTACAGACAAAAATAATTATTGATGAATAGTGCTGACTTTTTATTATGTATGGACTCTTTCGACAACTTTTGACAAAGTGGCCGCATCTTTTGACTTAGTGGATACCTTTAGTGGAAAAGCAGGAGCATGCGCATGTGATAGAGAACTGCTTTCAGTGGAAGAGCATCTTTTGACTGAACAGGGGCAATAATTAATTGAGATGTCAGGCAAATGGGTCCTGAGCATCTTGCAGATTGATGGTACCATATGGGTCATCATCATCATCTTTAAATTTACTAGTTGAAGTGTTTC
The DNA here is from genome assembly GCA_020205615.1 of Panax quinquefolius. Lineage (NCBI taxonomy): Eukaryota > Viridiplantae > Streptophyta > Magnoliopsida > Apiales > Araliaceae > Panax > Panax quinquefolius. Next base: position 116,906,624 of record CM035152.1, read on the forward strand.
TGGAAGAGGAAGAGGATTGTGTTGATGCTTCTTCGTGTAACTCATCGATTCTTTCATGAATGTCCTAGGCGATTAACTTCAGATCTTTACTGGAACAATTTTTGATATTAGAACTATCAAGGGAGCATGATGAACCGGTTGCACTAGTTTTTGATTCTTTTGTTTTACTAGAAGATCCTTTAGGATGGATCGATATAACTGGAACGATAGGGAGAGGAACTGAAGGAAACTCTTTCTGGACTTGACCTATTATTCTATTAACATCAAATTTATCCCACCATTTGACAAAGAAAAGGCGGGTAACATGAGCGACTGGTGAAATAGTGGTTTTGAGATACCAAATAACTATGCTTAAGAGACTGAAAACCTATCACAGTAGATGGGGTTTAAATGTCGTACTGCCATTTAAGAATCCATGGAACCTTATATTTACTAATGATCTGAAGAAGAATAGGGATACCTTCATATTTCTGCTGGTATTTACTGTGATTACAAAAATAACTGAGTTGAGCCTTTAAAGGATCAGGAAGGTGATCGAAAGAAGAACCAAATCTCGACCACCACAGAAGAAACCAGAAAAGAATTTGTCTTTTAAATTTGTGGTCAAATTGTAAGAACCACGAGTGACTATGTGACTCATTCTGGTGAAGGAAGATCTTATTCCAAGCTTCTATATAATCGAAATAACAGAACGAGTTATTTTGATTGGAGAGTTGTCTAAGATTAGAGGGATGATTTCCCCAGTCAGTGTTCTGGATGATTTTTTTTAATGTAGAGTGAATGATAGAGGACTTTAGATTCATCATCCCTAGCATAAATAGGTTTAATGAAAATTGACTCTGTTTCTAAGAGAATATCCTTATAAAACATAAGGGATTTATAAGGAGCAAGAGGAACAAAATACCATCCAATAGGAAATTACTGGGAAACAAGCTTAATTGGGTTATCTTTTCATTTCATGTTAGGTTCAATAGAAAACAAATGATTTTCCCACTTAAGTCGGAATTAAGAAAAAGGTTGACTAGGATTAGAGGTCGTGGCCTTAGAAGGGTTACTAAAAGGATCAATGGGTTTAGGGTTACTGGCAAGAACTGAGCTAAAAGGCCTAGGAACAGTTCCAAGAACCTGAAATTTTGTAACTGGGTTAACAAAAGGGACTGGGTTAACTAGGTGAGGAACCAAAGTTCCTTTTGGTTGATTATTTGGGCCAAAAGGGCGGCCCGAACCACGAGAAGATGATCCTCCTCGCATACTCATTTTGACTGTACGATACTTGTACTAATGAATTCCCGAGTGAGAAAGTCAGGAATGGAATTGTTACTACCTTTGATGTATTCAATTTCAAAATCAAAGATGCTAAATAGGGCTTGCCATCTCGCAAAAGAATGTTTAGAGGTGATATTTTCAACATCTTTCTCTAAAATATATTTTGCAGATTTGCAATCATTTCGGACCAAAAACTTTTGGTTTAATAAGTCACTCTGAAATTTGTTAATATATAAAACTAAGGAAAGAATCTCCTTTTTAATAGTACTGTAATTTAACTATGTAGGATTCCATGCACCAGAATGAAAACGAACAATTTGCTCGGAAGAATTGGGGGTTAATTTCAGTTTGAGGATACCTCCGAATCCAATATCTGAGGCATCAGTTTCAACAATTTTGAAGGCTGAATCATTGGAGATGCCAAGGCAAGGCAAAGCCTTAACATATTTTTTAACTTGTTGGATGACAGAAGTGTGAATATCAGTCCAAGGGGGAGGATTGTCATGCAAACGCTGAAAGAGAGGTTTTCAAATTTTTCTAATATTTTTATAGAACTTTCCAATATAATTGAGCGAGCCTAAAAATCTCTGCAGTTGAGTTTTATTGGTAATTTTATCAGGAAACTTGTCCGCAAATTGAATAGCTCTATCAATAGGCTAAATAAGTCCTTGATAAATATTGAGACCAAGAAACCAAACTTTAGCCTGAAATAAATTACATTTGGAAGGGGATAGAACAAGTCCATTGTTTTTAACTATTTTGAAGAATGAATTCAAATGTTTATTGTGTTCTTCAATGGATTTAGAAAAAATGAGAATGTCGTCAATGTAAACAACAATAAAATGACTGAAGGGATTCAAAATGTCATTGAGAATATTTTGAAATTCACTAGGGGCATTTTTTAAACCAAATGCCTAAACATTCCATTTTTCATGACCAAATGGGGTAGTAAAAGCCGTTTTGTACCTATCCTCAAGGTGAATGGCAACTTGCCAGAAACCATATTTAAGGTCAAACTTACTGAAGATAGTGGCATTGCTTAACCTATTAATGATGTCTTCCTTATTAAGCAAAGGATACCTAATCCATTCTAAAACTTTGTTTAATGGTTTGTAATTAATGACTAGACGCGGAACACCTCTTTCTTTTTCTGCTTCATTTTTAACGTAGAAGGCAGGATAAGACCAGGGGGATTTACTAGGTTTAATTAATCCTTTATTAAGGAGATCATTAATTTCTTTCTTGCATAACTCCATTTGTTTATGACACATTTGAATCGGCCTAGCCTTAGTAAGGATTAAATGTTCTTTAAATTCCTTGGCATAAGGAAGCCTTACAACGTGTTTCTTTCGATGCCAAAAGGCATTAGGAGAATCAAAACAAAGGTTTTCCTTTAAATAAGTTTTTAACTCATTAATCTTTTCTTGAATTCCTTGATTATTAAGTTGTTCCTCAATATGTTTGTACTTAATTTCTTCTTTTAAAAGTTTAAATGGATGGATTTGCAATTTAACAAATTCAGAGTCTTGGAAATAGATTCTTCTTGGATAAATCTTAAATCTCTTTCTTTAGGTTTAATAAGAAACTTAAACGTTATCTTTTTACCTAAATGTTTACAGCTTAATCCTTCATTATTAGTAGTAAAAGGATATAATAAATATATAAACGGTAATCCTAAGATGATCTTATCTGTAAGATTGTGAATTAAAACAAATGATGTTTTAAAACATATGTAATCTTGACAAATATGAACTTTAGGTAGTTTATATTTTATTTTCATTTGACTACCATTAGCTGAATTTAATTTTTCACTAGTTTTCTTATAGTACTTGGTTGGGATTAATCCTTCTTGGATACAATTCAAATCTGCCCCTGTATCAACTAAGGCAGGAAGTTGTATTGAAAAGGTTTTATCGATGACCAAATTAATAGAGATATACAATTTTGGATGGTTATATCCTTAATTCTTTTAAGAGAAAGACCTTGAACAAAAAGATCTGGTTCTTCTTTAGTACCTGATGATTCTGGTTCATCATGATTTTCATCACTAGAAGAGGAATCACATACATGAAGATCTGATTTTTTATCTTCAATTTCTTTTCTTAAATTAGAAACATCTAACATCATGTTAGAAATTAACTTCTTGATTTAATTCGGGGAGGGTAACTTCATTAACAGGAGTTTTAAATCTTTCAAGAGTTTTATTAAGGATAAATATTATTTTTCTTTAGCTTTAATAATTTTGTCTTTAACACTATTATCTTTAGTTAACAAATCCTTTAATTATTTTGTGTATTGAACCTTCAACTCAGGATCAGTAATTTTACTAATTAAATCAATTAATAAAGAGCTTTCTTCATCTTCTTTGGTAATTATATTTAATCTTTTATTGCAACAATTTTCATTGCAGTTATAAGCATAAATAGTGACTTCATTGTCACTATCTGTTTCATTGTTACTAGTACTGCTATTAGAAGAATAAGGAACATCAGAACCTTCAGCATTACTAATGTTGTTCTCTATTCTCATTAATTCTAAAAGTTGGTCAGTATCTTCATTTGAAACATTTAACTGAGATAATTTTTATTTTATTTTGCACTCATTTTTATAGTGCACTTTCTGCCCACAATTGTGGCAAACAATTTTACTTTTATCAAAAATTTTAGATTTTATATTGTATTTTTTACTTGTAGTTTTGGGTTTAGTATAATAATTATCTTGAGCTTTATTTTTATTTTGACTATGTCTTCTATTATGACGTTTATGACTCTTACGAGAATCAATATGCTTATGCCTATGCTTTCTTCTAGAGGGAACAACAGGGGGTAAACCATATTGTTCACAAAAAGTTCCTAACTCATATTTAGCTTTATTTTTATCTTCACTGGCTTGTTTAGTTAGCTTGAAATCAATGCACATTTTTAAACCAATTTTTTAAATATAACTTATAATATCACCATAGGTTAAATTGTCATAATCAATATAACCTAAATCTTTACTCAATTCTTCACGAACTTTATTAGCAAATAATGAAGGTAAACCATTAACGAATTTTTCTTTCCAGAATGGTTTATTGCTATCATTACGCATCATAACTCGAGAAGTAAACACATCTTTGTACTATCTAAAATCACTTAGAGTGGGACAAGTGAGGTTACTTAACTGATCGTGAATTCTTTCTGTGATGTTACTAGGAGGTCCAACAAAATGTTTAATTATGGTGAAAATTAGAGTATCAACTCCATCAGGCGGACCAACTCCAACATCTTCATCAAATATGGGGTTTCTGTTGTCATCCAATTGGACGGCATGGATAATTGATAAACTTGTATCTTCTGTGAGATGTTTTTCCCACCAAGATCTAAGAATACCAATAAATCATGTGACACCCCCAAATTCGGGCACTTCAATCCCACAGATTTGGTGTTCACTGACCAATTAAATCATAACTAACTACCCATAAACGAAGGATATAATTAAACTCAAAAGTTTAAACAATCAATCTCCCATTAAAGGGTTACATAATCTAAAATAAATCCCAGGTCATCTAATCTTTATTACAATCATCAGCGGAATATTAAAACATAGCCATAATCAAAACTATTACATAAACTTCATATACAAAAGGTAAATTAAACGTCGTCTAATCAAGCATCGTGCCCTTGCCTTGCTTGTAGAAAACTCTTCAAACATCTTAACCTCATCTGCATTGTTTTGGTGCAAGAGTGAGCAAACAATTACCCACAAAAAGAATAGTATACAATAACATTTTATGAATGACAATTAACTGAACTTTCAATGGTAAAATACTCTTACCGGATCAACAAACTTCAATTCAAAAGCTACGAGTTCAAAGGAATAATGAACGTTTAAGTTAACAATAGATATCAATATCAAATAATACACTGAGGGTCACAAGACCACGAACTATACTCTAGGTTTTCAAGTATTTCTATTTTAACCTTTAATAGTCTAAAAGACTATAATCATCATCTATGTCCTAGGTTAAAAGGTGTTTCTAATGTAACCTTTAACAATCTAAACGACTATATGGACTATCATCTCGTACTCCAGGTGATCAGCCCTTTGTACTATGTATTGCGCAAACATTTTAACGCTATTGCGTAGCTCTAAAATAATCCCCTGATATAAGGTTGTTCATCTCAGCTTAGATTATCAGGTTCCGAACCAAAGGAAGTTTGGTGGGAATTAACTTCAAAGGAATTCTAGATTTTTAGAACGCTCATCAACCAAGTATTGGTTGAATCAGATAGGGACCAATAACTATTCAAGAGTATGCTTATAATATTTTCACGAACAAGATATATCGATGAATTAATAAGAGCTAGAGTATTAACAATTTCTAAATTGAACAAATGTTATCATTGACAAAATGCTTTCAAATTTGTGTGAGTACATAAGCAAACCAAAGGAATTTTGGTTTGGGTTGACTTCAAGGGTAATTTAAAGTTTAGAACATTCATCAACTAAGGATTAGTTGAATTGGTAAAGAATTGCCAGGCAACTTAGAGTTCGGTACAATAATGTAAGATACAACAATGACATTGGTGAACGGAGATCAAAAAACAATTATTAGTAACTGAATAAAACCAAAGTAATCTCATTTGGAATAAAGAAACAAAGTTTAATTAACTTGTTTAACAATAAATGAGCGTTAAAGAGCTTGTATAACAATAACAAGTTAGGAATATGAATTTGCTTAATGAAAGATTGAAGTTAGATAACTTGCTTAATTGAATATTAACTTCAAGAACTAACATAACGTAAGGTAGGGTTAGGAAACTTGCGTAATAATTAATTGCTCAACAAGAGATTAGAGATAAAGAACTTGCATAAGTATAGCATGACAGCAAAAAGTAACCTTGCTGAATAATAAAGTAGCAAAGGTTAGGTAACTTGCCTCTTGCGTAAGCTATACAATTATAACTCACGTACTCCAATGTCCTACACATACCATTAGGATTAACACATCAATTAGCTACATACATATTAACCTTATAGATTCATTTCTCATCTTAGTTAAGTTATAACCTTTGGTATAAGGTCTAACCATACTAATAAACCATATAACACGAATCTGAAACCTCACTAACTCATACACAAGACTTTTAGCATCCAAATCACATTTTCAACTCTTATTAATCAATACTACATTTCTTCTTAATCGAACTTGAAGTTCAATCAAGTGTTAAGTCTTCCTAGGACTCATTGGTTTTATATTAATCACCTTCCATATCTTATAATGTTCATCTCAGAAACCACAAGTGTTAGCTTCATACCCATTCACTATTTATTGTGTACCTTAAATCATAACACATCGCTTTCCTAATCTACTAATCTATTTACAACTTTAAAATTATCAATGACATGACACGGTTCTGTTTTAACCTCCATATTCCATGTTTATTACATTAACACATCATTAGGCCAAGTTACAATGGTACCCAAGATGCTGTGACGGTAGCAGAAGTTGTCTCGGGGCTCGAGATGTGGTATGGTGCAATTGCGCCATACTTAAGTTCAGGGGACAAGCAATGGCAATTGCTGTTTTTTTTTTAACCAGGCAAGAATTGCTTGGCATGTATGTATTGTAATCCGAGAGATAATAGTGAACAGTAGCCATTTTTAGCCCAATTAACACAAATTTCACCCACAAAACAGTGAAATTAATATATACAATTGGTATAAAACTATCATAAACATGTTTCCTCACATATTCAACCACTTAAAACAATTAACAACAACTTTAACTAATTTAAATCCTTAAATTTCATATTTTCATAAAAAAAACTCCATTTTTGACATACTTCGTAGAAATCATCTCTATGATAACAATTCTTATCCAAATTACTTCATTCAAATTACGTTATCTTCGTTTCTTAATGAACTAGCATAATCAAGCCTCAATTCACGGATTAACATACAAATTGACCACCATAATTGGTACTTTTACAAGCTATATGTAAAATATATACTGTAATTTACTTTTCTTTCTTTTTGAACGAAATTAGCATAATAATCATTGTCTAAACACTAGTTCTAGCATCACAAACCCATATAACCACCATAATTCAGTTATATAACAACAATTTGAAAGAAATATAATTCATGGAACTTAAAACTTCATGCCGTAAAACTTATATATAAATATATATATATATATATAATATTAAGGTTAAAGAAAATACCTTCAATTGGCTTGTTAATTCTTGCTAAACACTTGTTGCTGACAATTCTCTCAATCTCTCTCTCTATCCTCTCTCAAGTTCTCTGCAGCTTTCTTCTTAGGCCAAAAGACAATTAACGTAAAACTAATATACACTTAAGCGTAAAGATAAAAACCGATAACCTTAATACGTCTAGTTATTAGAATATCAGTTACCAATATAACGCTTAGGTTATAAATATATTATATTTATTATTTAATTTACTTTATTCATTTTATTTATATTATTTAAAATTAAAAATCCAAAAGTCATAAGGCTTTGTTTGGCAAAAAGTCTTTAAAATAAAGACTTAATATTTTAAGCCTTGTTTGGGTAAATAAATTTAAAAATTACTTTAATTTATCTTAATAAACAATTCAATTTATAATTTATAATCACATATTATTTATTTGGATTTCCATATCCAACATTAATCTAATCAACTAATTATACATACTATATTCTAAATAAATATTTCACTTAAACAAATATCACATGATTATAATTTCATTATAATTTTATTTAATAATTTTAACATACCACTTTAAATTATTAAATTAACACCACAATATAACATCTCATGTTATATTACAACTCACTAAATTATAAATTAATTTAATTTAGAATTTTATCTAATAAATTTAATTCCTAAATATTTAATAACAATAATCACATCAAATAAATATTCACTAACAACAATCACATCAATAAAACATTTATTTAATTTAATAAATATTTTAAATTACAAATACTAAAATCTTGGATTGTTTCATATCCACTGACTATTAACTCAACGATATTTGGCCGAGTCAGATTGTTGAATTTAGTGATATAGCTATTAGCCACCATGGACATATGATTTAACTTATTTAAAATTTCTTGTTCACTGAAACCATCTATATTCCATTCATATATTTTATTAGAAGAAACAGCGAATTGTTTATCTAGATTTCTCTCTTCGAACTGTAGATCCGGAGGAGTTGGTCTAGAATACCAATTTCTGGTAATGCTAGTGTTACTAACGTTTAATTTATTTAATTGATCATTAAAATTTGGGATTGAAATAGTGTCAGAATTATCTGATTGGGTATTGCTCTCATTGTCTGACTTAACTTGACCAATGATAGCTATAGTGCCACTTGTTTCAGGTTTAGTTTTTAATTTTTTAAATAACTTATCAATTGCTCGGGTAAGTTCACCATCTTTATTGGGTAAACCTAATTTACTTCTATTTTCTTGTAATTTCAACAAAGGTTGTTCAATCTTTGAATCAGGGTTTTTAACAATGGTTTCCTCAAATTTAATTCTATAGTTGCTAGATACTGGTTACTGAAATTTAATTGTTCAATAATTTTCTTATCATCTTTATTACCATCAGAAATCTTAAAAGGACTGGCAACAACAGATGTGTTTTTAACTGGTAAAAGAACAGTTTCAAGAGGAGGATGACTAGGAGAAACTTTCGACTTATCTTCTTTAATCCATTGTGTCGTAGTTATAACATTACATTTACCCTGATATTGGTCATACTAATCGTAAAAAGTAATGTTTATCTGCTCATTATTAATAAATCGCTTCCATCTATTAACTACTTTATCCTGTTCTTTATCAGGTGGATGATTAGAACAAAATAAATGTATTTTTTCCCTATTAGATTTGGAATTAAAATCTTTAACAAGATTATCCCAATCTAATTTGAATTCCTTTTTAATGACTCTTAATTGATTATTAACAGGAACCTCAAAGTCTGACTGTGTAGGAAACTCTGAAGGAGTAGGAGAAGAAGAACCTTCTTCTTCAACTGGGTCATTATGAGTATAACAAGAATGAATAGCTTGACCTTGATTAAGGATACCTTTCATTTTTATATCCCTAATAGAAGGGTTACTAAGTACTTCAGTATCTCTTCTAGTATGAACTGAAGGTGATGAAGAACTAGTAAAATCTTCTATAATAACTGGTCTTCTGGTACGTTCAAAACTTATTTTGATAGTACCATCAGAAATTTGTCTAATGTTTTCAACATTTAATAAATTATTATTAACTGATTGTTGAGGTATTTCACTGGGCAAAGTCCATTGACTAGGTAATATAATGTCTTTCCAGAGAATGGTTCTCGGGATCTGAACATTAACATCAGTAGTTGAACTTTGAATTAAAATAGTTTGATCTTTAGGACTTTTATTAAGAGCATGAACATTCAAGTTTGTTTTCATGGTCTTATAATATATCCTATAAATCAAAGCTAGAGGTTGAGAACCCTCAATCATTTGAGTAATTTCTCCAGCAGTTTTAATGTTTAAAGTCAATGCTTTTAGTAAATTGTGATCACTTAGGCTTAATGTGAAATCAGGAAAATAATTGAAATGGATAGGTCCATTATGCTGACTTGATTCCATAATGCCTATAATGCTTAGATGATAATTATGAAATCTAGCATCTCTAAGGCAGAGATAGATACTTGAATTGATTCCTTTAATATTAAATGGTTTAATTGCAACTTGAACAAGACCAATATGGATAAAATTATAACCCTTCTTCCTATGTTTTTTAATAACATCAGGAGATAAAAGATTATAATTTTTATACACTTTGTTAAGGGCATAAACCTTTTCAACTGTTTTTACATTGTAATCTATTTTGAAGTTATCCAAAAAGGTTGAATGATAAATTTCTCTAGGAGAGACTCTGGGTATGTTCCAATCATGTAAAACTTGACTAATGTTTTCATAACTATGTTCTTCTTAGTTAACTGTGTCAGAACAGGAGGCAAAGCTGAACGGTTACTGGCTGAGGAGTTAGATCTAAACAATCTATTCATCTTTTACCGGTTTCAAAATTAATTTTTACTCATTGTTCATTCATACATACCCTCTTACCTTAGGCAGACTTATACATATGTTCTATAACCAGACACTGCTCACACAAGAGACTTACTTGTTCAACACGACACATCTCATGATAAGAATTTTATTTAATAAATTCTTATGTTAATTAAAAATAATTTTTGAAAAATTCAAGTTGTCATATTCTTCCCCCTTATAAAGATTTTGTCCTAGGAATCACAAATACCGAACCTTTCTCACTTGGTTTTCATCTAATTCCTTTTGAAATTTTATCGTTAAATAATTTCAACGTATTGCGTTACCATAAGTATTATATTACCTCTTTAATCCATTTCTCTCAACAATTTCTTATAGGTTTCACTTAATAAGCTTTTAATCAAACTCAATTATATTTTAAGTATTTCTCATTCTTTATCCGATCAACTTCATTTTTCTAAGGATTCATTGCATGTCACAATCGTCGTAAGTTTAACATTATGATTTACTACTCTCATAATCATTCAGGATATCATATATACTCCTTCTAAGAAATTCGTTCTCGAAGTTATAATATTGTAACTTTACTAGCTACTTTATCCTTTTTTATTCTACGGATATTTCATCCCCCTTCTCAAAATTGTTATTCTTTGCTCATATTACTCATCAATATAGGTTTTCAAGCTAACCTTTATACTTTTCTATTTCAAGAATTCATTTAAAAATCGTCATATTCTAGACTTACTTCTTTCTAAGGAACATACTCCTTTCTACATTTAATTTCCACAATAATATGAATCTTCAACAATTGTTCAACAATTGTTTATCAGTATAAATAACTAGGAAATAAAAGATTCCTTTAAAAACTCTTCATATTATGCTGAGGTGTATCCCCACCGCAAACTTATAAATAGAATTTTATCAATTACTAAGACTGTAAACATTCTCTGGTAGGCCTATTTATAATCACAAAGACAGTAAACTACCTCTATTTGGCCTGTTTACAATCACAAAGATAGTAAACTACCTTTGCTAGTATTCTAGAGAATCAGCCTATCGTACCACTATGTTGTGCACAACATATTATTTTTAAGTGAAAATCAGAATCTTATGTTAGATATAAAGTATCCTATTTTATCAGGTTTGTTCACCTCAGACTTACTATGACGCCCCCAAAATAGGTATACACAACCCATTCTGAGTCGCCAAATATATGGTACATAAATCAAATACAAACTTAATTTATATAACTGTTAAGTGTCGTAAATAATACGACAAAACAAAAACTGAGAGTTTTTATCACGAATATTATCTCGTAGACAATATCTTAAGATAATGTAGAATAAATTATCATTAGCCTTCAATAGTGTAAAACTGATAGAATACAATAGACAATAAGTTTAACTGCAGCGGAACAAGCAATCAATTAAAAGAGTCAAGTAGAGCATGATGTCTACTATCTTCTATGATTTAAAAGTTCATCATTAATATTTTATCTCTGTAACACATTATCACGGGTGAACAGTAGCATTATCACGAACGAAATCGGCGAAATTTCTGATTTTCACTATACTACACTATGCAGCACTATGCAAACACTATGCAGCACAATGCAACACTATGCAGTACTACGCAAACACTGTAATATTACAAATGATGTGGTAAAAGTCCTTATTAGTTCGTAGTGCATTGATGGACAGTTGTTGGCATGATCATGACCATTGGTGATAATACGAATATCCTTGGCCTATAGTGCATGGATGATTCGTGGATGTGATAATAGTTGGGACTAGTCGGGGAATGGAATGACGGTCTAGATGGTTGCTTTCGTAGTCCTCACTATTCTGTGAAATAGTGTGATAATAATTGTAATGAGGACTCCATTTGAGTTTGGATATTGTCTAGAAGATAATATTCGTGTTAAAACTCTCAACCTATGTTACACGAGAGTTGTATAATTAAGTTTGTATTTGTATTCTGTACCATGTATTTGGTGACTCAGAATGGGTGATGAATACCTATTTTAGGGGCTTCACACAAATGGATTCCTCGTTACAATTATTATCACACTATTTTATAGAATAGTGAGGACTACTATAGCAACCATCTTGGACCGTGACTCCATTCCCCGACTAGTCCTAGCTATATTCTCATCCCTGAAGAGAAAAATAAAAGCAAAGGGTGAGCTCAATTAGCCCAGTAAAGAATATTATGACTAAGATAATATAGAATAAATTATCATTAGTCTTCAACAGTATAAAAATTGATAGAATACAAAAGACAACAAGTTTAACTGCAGCGGAACAAGCAATCCACTAGAAGAGTCAAGTAGAGTATGATGTCTACTATCTTTTATGATTTAAAAGTTCATCATCAATATTTTCTCTCTGTAACACATCACAATAAATAATCCACATCACCGAATTATCCATGCACTACGGGCCAAGGATATTCGTTAGTATCACATCCACGAATTATCCATGCACTACGGGCCAATGATATTTTTTAGTATCACCAATGGTCATGATCATGCCAAACAACTGTCCATCAATGCACAACGGGCCAATGAGGCCTTTTACCACATCATTTATAACATTACAGGTCATGATTATACCAATACATAATTTCTGGTCATAATCATACCAATCAATAGTCCATCTATGCACTACGGGCTAAAGATGACTTTCATCACAATTTAAGCATTAGGATGATGACAATGATATAAGAATTCAATTAAGTGAGAGCAAGGATAAATTTTAAAGATTTATAATTCAATTTATCCAGAGTTCAAGAATGTCCAAATTGTCAACATGATAACTACTTTGTGGAGTAAAATTCAAGAATAATATTCATGTATCGAAAATAATTTGGACATAAAAGAAATCAATTTTTGTCGTGATTAATACCCCGGGTGAATAGTACTTCATGAATAGTACCCCGTGAATAGTACTCCAGCATGAAAAGATTAAAATTTAACAAGAATGTTCAGAAAAATATTTTTGTGAAACAATACTAGATGAAGCAAAAATTTCAAGGATATTCTACTAATTTCAAGGAGTATAGAAGCAATACTTATCAAAATAAGTGTAGAATTAGGAATATGAAACGAAATAATATTACTTACATACTACAGAGTATGGAAGAAAATATTATCTCTTACCATAAAAGGAGAGTACTTCTGACTTGTATAGCGGAGATATTCTTGAAGACAAGGTGCACTGTTTTCTACACTTAAAGTTTCCTTAAACTCTAAAGAAATACACTCAATATTATAGAAAAAGAATTCTCTGATTCTGGTGTGATTTTTGATTTCTAAACTAAACATCAAATTTATAGGAGAATGGCAGGGTACTATTTAAGAAAAAATCACAAACTGCACAGGGAAAAATCACGGGCGCAGACGGCGGATTTTTTTATTTTACTATGCAGCACTATGCAAACACTATGCAGTACTATACAAACACTATGCAGTACTATACAAACACTATGTAGTATTATATAATTAAATAAAATATAATATATTCTATTTATAAAAAGTATTTTGTTTTATTACTATTATAATAATAATAAAACAAAAACTGAGATGACTTTGTACCGACGATTTTGAAAAATGAGTAATTGGGGGTCCATGTAATAAGCCAAATTTACAACAAATACTTAATGACAAACCCCTTTATTTGTCACAAACCATTTGACTTCTCTAAACACATTTTTAATCTTTCAACAATTATTCATCATTAATTATAACTCACAATATTAATAACTAGATCATTCCCAAGAAAGACGGGGTTTTCCGATAAGGACTTCTCTTTATTGGCGCGCAATTAGATGACCAAACCCCTTTCCTCGACAGAACTTTCTAGATATTGTCAATAATGCAAATAATAATAGGAATAATTGTGTCGTCTCATTTATTGATTTAATAATATAAAATATTGTGCAGATAATACTGTGACAATAATTAAATCAATAATATGAGATACTATGCATCAACTACTGTTGCAATAATTGAATAAAATTGAGTGACTTCTCACGTAAGTATCAATAATCAAAGATACTGTACAATATAGTGTGCTCTTTGTGCAACGCCAGACATCGTACTTTTATCACAGGAATTTCAAAGATTAACGGTAAAAGTTTTGCCGTTATTTTTATAAAAAAGTTATTTATGTCGCTTTCTATATCTGATAGTAATTCTTTCGTGGGGTCCACCAATGATTGTGCCGTCGTATGGATATTTTCTGACAAAAAGAATATTCCCCGACCAAACAAATATTTTATGACAACTTGCTTACTTTGCAAAATTTATAAATATTACCCACAACTATAACATTGTATCAGATCCACACCTTATTATTCAAAATGATATTTAGAGAAAATTAAATCTTTATTAATAAAAGTTAGGGTCTTACAACCTCCCCTGCTTATGAAATTTCGTCCTCGAAATTGGGTTACATACTTGGTAGGTCGAAGAGATGAGAATACCTTTCTTTCTTTTCAGATTAAATCTTCCCGATCATTTCCTCTGTATCATGATTTTTCCATTGCTCATCTCCTGTATTTCATATATCATTCTAGAATACAGCTTCAAAACAAAGGTTAATTGACATATCATAATTTATCAACTTAAGTAAGAAAATTCAGCTTAGGTAGGACACACACTAGCGAATGATATTACTCGTCTCTCTTGTGACGCCCCTAAAATAAGTATACACAACCCATTCTGAGTCGCCAAATACATGGTACAAAATTTAAATACAAACTTCATTTATACAATACGACAAAAACGTAGCTAAGAGTTTTACCACGAATATTGTCTCATAGACAATATCCAAACTCAAATGGAGTCCTCATTATAATTATTATCACACTATTTTATAAAATAGTGAGGACTACTATAGCAACCATCTTGGACTGTTACTCCATTCCCTAACTAGTCCCGGCTATATTCTTATTTCCTAAAGAGAACACTGAAAGCAAAGGGTGAGCTCAACTAGCCCAGTAAAAAATATTATGACTAAGATAATGCAGAATAAATTATCGTTAGCCTTCAACAGTGTAAAATTGATAGAATACAATAAAAAACAAGTTTAACTGCAGCGGAACAAGTAATCCATTAGAAGAGTCAAGTAGATCATGATATCTACTATCTTCTATGATTTAAAAGTTCATCATCAATATTTTGTCACTGTAACACATCTCAATAATCCACATAATCAAATTATCGATGCACTGCGGGTCAAGGATATTCGTTAGTATCACATCCACGAATTATCCATGCACTACGAGCCAATGATATTCGTTATTATCACCAATGGTCATGATCATGCCAACAACTGTCCATTAATGCACTACGGGTCAATGAGGACTTTTACCACATCATTTGTAACATTACAGGTCATGATTATACTGATACATAATTCCTGCTCATAATCATACCAATCAACAGTCCATCTATGCACTACGGGCCAAAGATGACTTTCATCACAATATAAGCACGAGGATGATGACAATGATATACGAATTTAATTAAGTGAAAGCAATGATAAATTTTAAAAATTTATAATTCAATTTATCCATAGTTCAAGAATCACTACTACAAAATAATAAATAGACAATATTTAAATCACAATATTTTTTATAAAAATGTTGTAGTATTACAACATTTTTTAATAAAACGTTGTAGATACATGTAAAAAAAAATTATCTATTTAAAAGGGGTATTTTTTGGTTTTAAATAGATAATTTTTTTTTAAAAAAACCGTTATGTATCTAACAAAACACGGAGCAAAAACCGCACTAGAAAACTTAAAATTAAAACACGCTGTGCTCTGCTCTGCTCTCTTTCGCTCACAAGACCAAAACCTATTCCTCCCCTTTGAAGTTCCTCCCATCTAGCTCACAAGGTAAGGAAATTATTCTCTCTATCGCTCCTCCTTCAATTATATTACGCTACTCTGCTTGATTTTTACGCTACGCAAACAATTCTCCTTCTTCCAGTACTCATTCGTACCTCACAAAATCCCCAAATCGAACAGGAGAAGAAGGTATTCCTATTTTAGTTGTTGTATAAACCCTAATTTCAAGATGTCATGGCAAGTTTACGTTGACAATCACTTGTTGTACCAAACCGAAGAAGGCAATCAGCTCACTTCTACTGCTATTTTGGGTCAGGACGGCTCTGTTTGGGCCCAGAGCCCCAACTTTCCTCAGGTGCTCCATTTTGTGAAGATGTTTGTGGCCAGGTATGTCTGCTTTTTGTTTTTCTTAAAGTTTGATGTTTTTAGATTACCATTTGTGGTGGACATGTTTTTGTTGGTTTTTTTTGTTTAAAAAAATATGTTTTTATAAAATTTGTGGTTATTCTGTGTTTTTGTTTGGTTAGATTTTATGCCTTTCCGAATGCTTCCTGCCTCTTCAGTTGATTCTGTAAGGAACAATGTGTTTGAATTTAGTATTTAGGTATTTAGGGCCTTTATTTCGGTCTTATTTGATTTTTCATTTGTAAATGTTTACGGGATGTTTTGATTGTAATTGTTTACTGGATGTTCTAGATGTTTTGATTGTAATTGTTTACTGGATGTTCTATGTCTTGTCTTATGTTTAAGAAGGCAATGTTGGGCTACTAGCCCCTCTTTGCAATGGGTGTGAGCCGACATCTGTAGCTTTTATGCACCAGGGAGAATCAGTGCACCGGTTTGATGGGTCGTCTTCAACCGGGAATTGCCTGTTTTGGTAGTTTTACTAATATTTCCTTTAGTACTTGAATATGATGTATTTTCTTCAATTGATTACTACAATTGAATTAACCTAAAATTAGCTTACACTATTGAATGATATTGAAAGGTTAGTTATATGTGTTAGTCGTCATCAGCATATAGAAGAATAAGAACAGGCTGAATTTATGCTTCAATTATGATCCTTTCTGCGTTGTTGGTAACAGGCTGAATCAGGGGGTTCTGGCATAGTTTCCCGAAGGCTAACTGGACAGCAAGGTGTGGCTGAAAAATTTGTTATGAAGGTCCCAAACAACAAGGTAAAGTGTCATTGAATCTTTGATTACTAATACCTGAATTTGTCTTTATTATTTTTTCTGATGTAACTTCTTCATTTTTAGGTTGGTCTTATAATAGGTAAAGGAGGTGAGACCATAAAAAGTATGCAAAACAATACAGGAGCTCGGATTCAAGTATGTAAAATATATCATTCTTCTATCTACTAGTAGCACCAATTAATTTCCTCTAGTAAATGGCCATTCTTTATTTGAAATCCTAGCATTAGTTATTTTAGCACATTGTTTCATATAGTGTTGTCACCACCTCGAAGATAGCTGGAATTGAAACGATCTATAATTTGCCATTCTGATTTAGCCTAAAATGATTATTGTCTAGTGGGAGCACTCCCCCTCTATGATCATTGGTTGGGGAAATCTTTTATCTTTCTGTGTGCTTATAATAACATTATAATGTTGATTTAGAACTTGCTGTTTTTGCCTTTTATTTTGAAACTCATCCATATGGCTGCGAACTCGCAGACAGAAAAAGCAGAGAGGACTTCAGGTAGAGAGGGCTTTCCTGCAATTATCTTTAGTAAATTAGATTCAACTCTATTCACTGCGACTGTATTCATGCCAACTTGAAATTAAAAACTGGTTTTTGGGGACATGTTGGCCTACAATCATGCTCACTTTATTCGGTATTGTAAATTTTTAGAGGAAATGGAAGCTGTTATATTGGGACAGAGGAAACACAATCTATTATTTTTGAGGTTCTCATCTCTATGCCCTTTCTCCATGTTTGTTAGTTGTTACTCTGCTCTTTTTCTAAATTCATATGGTGCTTCTCATTCACATTAACATATTAGAGAATTACCATGTCTACGTATTTGATATATATTTCATAATTTTACCTTTTTCACTTTGTGTTTATAGTTGTACGTGATATAGACTATATAATCTTGTCGACTAATTATTAATATTATGTTCCCAGTGCAGGAAATTCCTGTGTCAGCCACTAGCTTTTCAACTTTGATTCTCGTGTATTAAAAATGGGTTGAGAATAGTTTCCTTTGGGAACTGAAATAGTTTTTACCCTAACGGTGGTGTGATGTCTAAAGATAATTTTCCTGGGTTTATAGAACTTGTGATCAGGGCTACATTCTATCTGCTCAGAGTTATCTGGTACATGCAGCATGTTACTGGATGGGAGAGACACTAAGATTTGGACTTTTAGAAAATAGTAAAAGATGATGGGACAAAAGGAGATGAAAAACGGTGGATTTTTTTACCAGTTTCAAAATTTCTATTATTGTGAACTTGAACTATATTCCATGCAAAGGTCTAGTTTGTTGATGTAATGCCTGCTGGAATTGCTAAACTTTTTAATCATGTCCTTAGTAGGTAGTTCCATCTAAGATCAATATAGTTTTATTTTTGTTATGCAAACATATATTTATAATTTTTTTGCACAGGTTTTTGATGAAGACATTGGGCAAGAGAAGCGATAGGGTACTACTAAGTTACCGTTACTTGAGATGGAACCTGAGACCACAAAAGAGTGATTTATGTAGTAACTTCCTGTAATTCTAGATTTGGGAAGTGGCTACTAGCACTCAGCTGCTTACTACCCTTGAAGGTCATCAGGCACCTGTTCACTCTCTGTGTCCTCATGTTTGGAATAACATTCATGTAAGAATTAATCAAGTAGCATATATATTCTATATTCTACCCCAATACATATACATTTCTCCCATGGATTATGTATTTATCTAAAATTTACTTTTGGGTTTTCTATTTTCCTCAGTTTCTCCTTTCAACCTCGTTGGATGGAAAGGTAAAGGCATGGCTATATGAGCAGCCCATGGCTAAGTTTACCTTTGATGCTCTTGGTAGACAGTGCACTACGATGGCTTATAGTGCCGATGGCTATATGAGCAGCCCATGGCTAAGTTTACCTTTGATGCTCTTGGTAGACAGTGCACTACGATGGCTTATAGTGCCGATGGTACAAGGTATAAAATAGGCTTTTGTTAATCTTGCTTTTCTATGAGGCAGATTCAGAGTTTCTTATGAATGATGGGTGTGCAACAGATGGCCAGATCTCTAAAGGTGGTTCACAGGACGAGTTGGAGGTTTTGGATTTAAGTTCTTTTGCTTTGTCCTCTTCTTTCAAGTTAACTTACTGTTTTTTTATGCAATTGTTTAAGTCAGAATCTGAAACTAAAAATTGTAGGGATGTATGGATTGTTTGGCATTTGAGATGTAAACTTATTGTATGGTATTAATATAATATTTTTTGTAATTGGCATTACAAAGAATTATTGGGATGTAAACGTATTGTATGGTATTAATATTCTTTGTAATTTTAGCTATATATCATGGCATTAGCATATTGCAGGTGCATTGGTAATATAGGTGAATTAAATTTTTTTTTTTTTTTTTTTAATCTATAACATTTAAAAAACGTTGTCTGATATACTAAACAACAACATTTTTATCCAAAAAACGTTGTGGAATCATACCTTCTACAACGTTTTTAAGCATCTGCTAATTTTTGAAAAATAAATCTACAACGTTTTTTCCTAAAAAATGTTGTGTATTGTGCTTAACTACAACGTTTTAAAAACGTTGTGTAAGGGTGTTAAATAGACAACACCTTTAACCACGACGTTTTTTTGACAGAAATCACAACGTTTTTTTCGCGTTGTCTATTTACTGTTTTGTAATAGTGAATGTCCAAATCGTCAACATGATAACTGTCTTGTGGAGTAAAATTTAAGAATAATATTGTATCAAAAATAATTTGGACAGAAAAGAAATTAACTTTTTGTCATGAATAGTACCCGGGTGAATAGTACCCCGTGAATAGTACTTTGGGAATAGTACCCTGTGAATAGTAACCCGACGTGAAAAGATTAAAAATTAACAAGAATGTTCAGAATAATATTTCCGTGAAAAGATACTAAATGAAGCGCAGATTTCAAGGATATTCTATTAATTTCAAGGAGTATAGAAGCAATACTTAACAAAATGAGTGTAGAATTAGGAATATGAAACGAAATAATATTACTTACTGTCGACGTCGGGATTTTTGAGTGTCCCTTTTTGTTACTTGTTCTTTGGTTTTCTCATGTTAATGTGAGATTTATTTGAAAAAACAAGTAAAAAAGGTCCGACATGTATAATGTGGACGATTGACTTTAAGAGTCGCCAGTTGGTGTTTTTAACTGGTTGCATCAATGCAACCGGAAAAGTTTGCACATTGACCTAGTGATTTGACACTGCTAAACGGGTCTATGAAACTGAGATTCATTAAGGGTTCGGGGGCTTGATTATGCGGAGGGAAGGTGTTAGGCACCCCCCGACATCCGTGTTACCACGGTGACCGCCACTCTTCAAAGAAATTGTTATATGAATGTGTGTGTGTGTGTGTGTGTGTGTGTGTGGATCAATGTGCAATTTATTTGAAAGTAGTGCGAGGCCTCGTTCGCACCTATATACACAAGGTTTGAATTTTATATGAAAGTTCAGTTTTAACCAAGATTTAGCAATGAAGTTTTGTAAAAGAGGTTTTTCAAACCTTATGCTCAATAGAAATTGAGACCTTTTCATACTTCCATTTTATTATTAAATGTCCGGCTTGTTTGCTTTTATTTCGAGATGCGACGCATTCTCGAGAAAATAATATACAACAGTGCCGAACTCCTTATGGGTATGATAGCCATCCAAGGAAACTCGGACACTAAAATAATGTACAAGTTGCTTACAGCCAGAAAATGTCCATCATGGGAACCGAATCTAGATTCAGTAAACTGAACCTGTGATCACATGATTCCTAGGCTCACAAGATACTGCAATTTGTATGGAAAGCAGTAAACAGTTATATATATATATAAGCTGTAAATATATATGAACATTATCAACTGCCACGAAGTGAACTCCATGCGGGACAAAATGTAAATAAAGCTGTAAAAGCTATCAACTGCTACGAAGTGAACTCCAGGAAAGACGGAATGTAAATAAAGCTGTAAAAAGCCACGGAGTAAACTCCAGGCCTGACAGAAATGTAAATATATATATATGTACAAATATATATATAAAATCAAGAACGATCGGATAATTCGGGCTCGCCGGATATTGATATGTCCGACAAAGAATATATATATATATATATATATATATATAAAAGCGAGTAAATGCACCGGATGTAAAATCCAGGCTCATCAGATATGTCTGACAACAATTATATATATATATATAAAGCAATTAAATGCATCGGATATAAAATTCAGGCTCATCAGACAGAGTCTGACCACAATTTATATATATAAGTATATATATATACAAAAGCAAATAAACGCTCCAGACCGAAGTCTAGGCTCAATCGAGGCATAAATCGATAATGTTAGTCCATATATACGAAATATATACATATATTAGTGTGTATATATACAGATAGAAATGAAAACCACAGACCGAAGTCCGGGCAAACACACTCACACGACTCTCAACGTGTACAACAGTGTGTGATAATAGGAGAAAGAGGCTTTATAGAATGTAAGAAGGCTTATAGTGGGCTGCCAAAGTAGACTTCTTAGACTTTAAATGGATAAACACTCAGCTCCCGCTGGATAAAGAGTAGCTATATGTGAGCTAACTAGTGTTTAAAGAAGAGGAAACACTTAAAAGATGTGTATGCAGAGTAAAATAGACAGAGCTTCTTCGCCTTTTTCCTTCTCTCTCTCTTCTCAAATGGTCCCCTCTATATTTATAGACGGATGGCCGCAGGTCAACCTGCGGCAGCCGCAGTTGAACCTGCGGTTGGTCGTGGTGGGCCCGAACCTCGCGGGTCCCGTCGTCTCGTAGTACATGCACCCGTGCACTGTAATGTCCAATTAAACTTGCAGAACTTCAATCCGAGCATCCAAACGAAGTATATCTGTACTTCTTCGGATCACTTGGGTTGAGAGTGACGTAACGACATGGATTAGAGGTTGTACGAAGTCAGGAAGAGGGGTCTATGCCCATGGTCTTCAAGCTTCAAAGTCTATCCAAAGTACTGCCACACGTAATAGTCACTCGAGATTGTCAATCCTCGGCTCTTGTGGGACATTGTTGTATGTATGTATGTATGAAGCGTTGTGACGACGTGCCATTTGTCAGAGGAACAAGATGATGTATGACTCCTTGCCGGGGTTATCGCCGGGTTGAGTTTAAAGTACACGTTGCTCAGGGTTATAGCTGAGATTGGACTAATTGTCGGTATGCTGTGATAACATCTTGTTGTCGTGGTCAGATGACGTGTTGACTTCTAACCGGGGTTATCGCCGGTTTAAGCGGAAAGTAGACGTTGCTCAGGGTTATGTATGATGAGATTGGACTGCTGCTTGTTTGTGTGTATCACTGTCATCTGGATTGAAGCTGATAGCATGTATTTGACACAAGCATTTCCGGGGTTATCATCGGAACTGCAATGGCATTCCTTGGGGCTATCACCAAGGATGGGGTTGCTACTCCCAGTGTTGTCTCTGGGACTAGAACTAAACGTCACGGTGTTATTGCCGAGACAGAACTGTCCTCTCCGGTGCTGTTACCGATCTTTTGATCTGTATATCTCGGGATTATCTCCGAGATTGGAAATGACATTCCTGGGTTGTGTTCCGAGTTTGAACCGATGCTCTCGGTTTGTGTTCCAGGTTGGAGCTGAACTTCAGGTAGTATCCGACATGATTGTAAGCTGTCTTTCAGGGTTATCTCCAAAAGACGAATCTACCCTCCTGCAATGTCAGTAATAGGAGTGCAGAAAATTTTGAGTGTCTATAGATGCCCCTCTTTATCATATTCATGTAATGCAAGGCATGGATAGGATAAAGAATCCTAGACACTTGAAATGCAAACAAGATAATCTTGATGCGATATGCAGCAACATGATGCAAATGTATGTAGAATGTATGGATGATTGTCAAGAAATCCTGCTGGGATGACAATCAGTGATGACTTGGACACGCGATCCAAATCTCAAAGGATGTTGACATTGGGACTACCACCAAAGTCTTGAATCCTAGACACTGGCCTATACTCCATAGAGGTACCTCTTATGTGCAAGAGATATGTGGGAATAAAGCTTTGTCTGTTTTGAGGATGTGTATAAAATGTTCCCTCATACTGTCAGAGTTACTGCCAACAGCTGGTTGTTATCAGGGTTGCCTGATTTTCGCTGATGTGTATCAATTGTAGAATCGTGTTGTCGACCTTGCTGAGGAAGATTACTTCAATGGGTTTACTTGCCATTGGTTGATATGACGTCAAGGCTGCTTGACCTTCATTGATGTGTATATCAATGGTTGCATTGCTTTGTAACTCCCGCCGGGGATACGTAGATGCTTGATAGTTATGCGTTGTGACTTCACGGGAGAGGCGTAGATCTTTGGATAACTTGGCGTTGTAATTTCCGGCCGGGGAGGTTTGATAACTTCGCAAATGACGGCATCGGACCTTTGTGGGGTATTGCCAAGCATGGTTTGTGAAATCTGAGCTTATTGGTATAGCATACCCTGCATTTAGGCGAATACCATTGAAGGGACGGGAGTTTAACTCTGACCGACAAGAAACTAGGATTTTAGGCTATTCCGCTCAATCGCGTAGCGTTTTTTTTCCTGATTTGGCCTTTTCAGCTTGTGAGACCTCCTTTGCAACTCTAACTGGATCGAGTCGAAGGTGTGGGACCTATGTAGGGGGGTCGCAGGTGTACCTGCAGGAGCCGCAGGTTGACCTGCGGCCAGTCGTGCCTATGTATAGGCGACTGGTTGCTTTCATAAGTCATTTTCAAGTTGCATAGCGAAGGAAATCTGAGAGCTCTTCTGCAGATCTGCTGAGTTCGGGCAACTTTCTGCATATTCTATCACCGTACAAGCGTTCTTCACTGTCCTGGTAACACATGCATGCATTTTTTCCAATTTCTGTCCGTTGGAAAATGACTTATCGCATGAAATGCATTTAGACACATAGTAGTGAATATGCATGCTGATATGACTTGATAAAAAATATTCAACATAGAAAATGTTAGTATTAAACCATGCTAAACATAATGATGTGAAAAAATTTGACTTTTGAAGCAGTCAAATTGGCACCTTTTACTGTCATTTCTTATCCTATCTGAGGACAAATGAGTAAAGGTAGAATAGTAAATAATCCCGGTAATTAGACTATACTTATGGATTTTTACTGTGATGTGATGAATGCATACATGATGTATATGATCGTGTATGTACAAAAAGCTCTTGAATGGCCACCTAGTCATGCCTATGTGCATGTGGATAGTCCCATTTACAAAGGGGGTTATGGCAAAATTTTCCAAAATATAGGCATTGGATAATTATGCATTTTTAACTCTATAGTAGATGTATGTTAAAATAATGCATGTATGCATGTAATCATAGAATGCATTTTGAAAAAGACTCCAGGTACGAAATTACCACACCCTTTCTGAGGTGATTTGGAGACTTGTTGTCTAGATATTATGGATCCAGATCAGCCGAGTAGTTCCCGCAGGACCACTTCTGGTGTACGGAGGAGGGCTTTTGAAGAGCCTCAGCGCCGTTCGATGAGACAGCCTCATCGTTTGGCTGAGGCGGTGGTACGTCCTATTCGGGTTGAGGTGCCGAATGTCGAGGACGAGGAGGAGGATGTACCGTTCGAGGTTCCTGCTCCTGCTGTACGTGTTCCTCATAGGGAATTGCCAGGTATTTAAGTGGCGAACTCAGATCTTCTAGGTGACTTGAGTAGGCATCCTTCAGTATACCTGCACGCAAACGAGGTATGAAATTAGATCTTTAATCTTCCTTATTTCCTATTGAAGAGGAGTCAAGGAGTCTGATGTTGATCTGCATTTGATGTAGGTTCCCGGCTTCACACAGCCTCGAGGGAACTGGTTTAACATCCACTCTATGTATCAGGCTTTGCATGATGACTATAGAGCGATCGTCCATGGCTGGGGATTCAAGAGATTCTTCTCCATTCTACCCCATCGCTGTCCCTGGGGTTACCTCAGGGCATTGTCTGAGCGGTGGTTCCACCAGACTTTGTCACTTCATTTGCTGGACTGCGAGGTGATGATGACGCCGATGGATTGGCTGTTTATCACAGGTTTGGAGTTTGGAGGGGAGTCGGTGCCTTGCACGACGGATATCACCCCTACTACCGTTAGATCCTTGTTGGGAGTTCACGTGAGGCGCTTCAAAGGCGGGGACTGATTGGGGTGTGTCCTTTAAGCGTAGATGCTATGAGTGAGTGGGCATTGAGTGAGCCCATACCCGATGATGTGAGAGTCGAGGATCGCATTCTTGGCGATTGTTCTCGATGATCATTAGGGGTCTTCATAGCAGATAACTCTTCTACGGTGTCTTTCGCTTTGATCAGCGCCACTCGACACGTGGACCGTATAGTAGAGTATGATTGGGGTTCCGACACCTTTGCCTACTTACTCAGGGGAATGCGCATGCGATCGCAGGGCTTGACCGAGGCGTGGTTAGGATTCTACCCATTTCTACTAGTGAGTATTTCTCTTGTCTTTTCCCATGTATAGGTTAAGAGTGTTGACTGACAGCAGATGTTTACCTTTATGTTGGCAGTTTTGGGCCTATGAAAGGCTCCCTTGTTTGCATCCTGTGAGCGTGTTAGGTTTAGACACCTATCCACGAGGATGGAGATGGCATCATTCTATACTGGTGGAGGTCCCACATTCATTCGAGGGTTTCACTCATTGTTGTCACAAAGGAGAGCTATTGACAACCGGTGATGTCATCACGTGGATTCCCTACTCGGAGAGCATTTGGGAGTTGGCTTTGAGGATGGGTACCGATCGAGTAGAGTACATCATATCCACCTGCAGGATTCCTCTCTTTACAGATGGAGGATGGGAGCTCTATTTAGGAGAGCGTGCTATTAGGAGCACTACAGGAGAGATTCGTATACCGATCTTGCCTCCTGCTAGGCGTTATTGGCCTGTTTCGCAGTCACCCGTCATTAACATCCCATTGTTGGGGATTGACGATTTTACATTGTCAGAGGGCCCTTGTTCTCAAGAGATGTTCCAGCATTGGTGGATCCCTCGCATGATTGGAGCTCAGACCCGCGCCACACAGTTTATGGGGGATATGGTTCCAGGATCCGTGATGATGACGGATTGGCTAGCCTGTGTCAGAGATCCGACTCACGTGACACAGATTGAGAGATTGACTCGGCAGCTGGACCAGTCACATCTTTTCATTCGGCATTTGGGCAGGAATCCTGCAGAGGTAGATACTTTTGATCCTTCCAGCTCTGGCGCTGGCCCCTCGGATGACCCATATGGTTTTGCTAGCGCAGATCCTCCCTTGTATATTCCTGACATCCCTGTAGATAGAGATCCAGTGACTCAGGAGGAGTTACATCAGGTTGACAACATCGATGATGTGGATATCGACACCATTGACTTTTTCTGATGTATTTCTTTTGATAGGCCTCTGTTAGCTGCTGGGTAGCTTCGCCCCATTCTCGTTATATCTTTTGATAGGCCTCTGTTAGATGTTGGGTAGCTTCGCCCCATTTCCCTGTATTTTAGCTGTACAGAGATGTATTAGATGATGATATACTTAGGAATGTATGCACAGTTTTCCATTCCCTATATCACATTGCCATCTATCGTATCATGCATGTTATTGTTATGCATATGTATGTATATCCAGAGATATTCAGCATTGACCCCTGGATGGTCTTATGACACTACCCGTGCATGGATGTCTTCTTGACTAGATTAGCCGAATTGACCATACCCCACCATTTGCGGTGGTAGATGGTATGCGATCATGGTATGATAGTATATCACCATCAGACATGGTGATCATAGATGATTTACTGCAGCATACTATAACCCTACTGATGTTTCTGGTTCCTCCAGGATTTAAAAAGGGCATGCTAGAGCACTGGATAGCAGACAGACATGTATTCCACTTTGGGACCTGTGAGTTGACTCCTACTTTGGAGGAGTATGCACGATTGATGATGCTGCCTCTGGACAGACCTTGTGTGCATATGGTGATGGGAGACATGAGTAGACAGTTCATGACTCTCACAGGATTGAGGTGCAGAGTAGTGCAAGATGAGATTACATCCGGCCATGTGATATCCCAGCCTTTCCTGATTGATGTGTTTGGCTCGAGGACAAATTTACGCACGATATTCCCGGATTTCACCACACCGGAGGAGGATCATGGCGTTCACCGAGAAAGTAGATGTCTCGCTTCTATGCATATTGTCATATGTATACATGTCGCGGTACATGGATGAGCTAGATATCAGTGTTATCATGGTAGTGAGAGCTCTCAAGGAGGGTCATACCATCATACCAATGATTATCATAGAGACCTTGAGCTTGGCTACATACTGCTGCACTTATCCGGCAGGAGTGTTCACAGGTAGCTCGGTCATGCTGTATGTGTGGTTCATGACACACTTGAGACCGATTGGCACATTCAGACATCGTAGATTTTGTTTCACCCACGAGATAGCCACGTCGTACTCCTTTCAGCCTACGGGGTATACAGTTGCTACATCTTGGTCCGCTTTCTTGGTAGAGATTGGAGATCCATTTGATATATTGTCGTGTTCAGGGCTCAGCTCACCCTACAGCTTCATTACTCATGCTCCGGGCATGGATTATCTCCCTCTGGCTGGTTTGAGGGGTATGATTACCTACCACCCACTGGCCGTGATGTGTCAATTTGACCAGTTTCAGGACTTCCATTCGTATGAGGGGAAGTGAAGTCGGGCAGCGTCGCACCGTTTATCAGCGGAGGACAGATCCAGGTTGTATGCCTGTTGGGATTAGCGAGAGTCGGCCGATTTTTCTGTCAGTCATCCAGGTAGTTCTGCAGAGTATTTCGCATAGATGGAGACAGAGACTGCATTGGCTGCGGCAGTATCCACAGTGTAGGAGATTGATTATGACGATGAGGAGCCTATAGAGGAGGCTGTCATTTCCACCGATGACTTGATCATTGGGTCGCCAAAGATTTGTGATAGATTCTCCCACCCCGAAAGTGCCATTGTTACTCAAGATTGGCACATCATTTGGAGCGAGCTTACATCCGATGACCCACTGACGAGAGATCGTGCTAGGGCGCGATGTTGTGACTCTTGATGAGAGAGATACTACTCTGTTGGAGAGGGATGAGGCTAGATCAGTCAGGGATGCCTTGATAGGGGAGCGGGATGCTGCCTTATCTGCTAGGGATGTGGCCATTGCAGATAATACTTCAGTGAGATCCCAGATGACGGTCAGTCTTGCCGACATGAGTGCATACATTGATGAGCATTATGCCACCATGTAGTTAGCCTCTGATCTGCTAGCTCATGTAGATACCCTTGGGCAGGAGCTTGCAGCATTACCTTCGTCTTCAGAGAGGGATACTATATTAGATCTGATAGTCTGCACACACACAGATCTGTAGATAGCTTTGTATTTTCCTACACAGACTAGCTTAGCCATTTTTTGTCATGTACAACACATATGTATATATCAAACAGTATTATGTATGGCAGGGAAATATATTTTGATTCACTTCCCTTTTAGTTATGCCTCGATACTTGCTTGATATTTGCCTGTTTCTCTAGGGCCTTTGATCTTGATGCATTCTGAACATATTCTTGATAGATGGACATTGAGACGTTGCAAGGTCTCTTAGAACGGATCATTGATTTGTGAAAATCCCTACCATCTTTGGTGTCTTGGGACTGGTATCTGTATGGAAAAGTGTGGAAAGGATGGTAGTTTCTTCCTTTCCGAGATTGACCGCTCCATAGATGGTCGCCAGTACTTCTATTTATGAGAAGCCTAGTTAATTCCATCTCTTATGGGTTGGTATTGCTCTTTGAGCCACGATCGCAGCTTAAATGGTCACCGAATCTTCTATTTGTGAGAAGAGGTTGGATAATTCCATCCCTTTGATCTGAAACTGATGAAATGGGGTAATTTGAAAATTGATCCCAGTACCGTGTGACAAGTATATTTGTTCTGGTAGGGGTTAGACTGCACCATGAATGGCTGCCTACGTACTCCTGTTGAAGAGGAGATCAAGTCTGCGTAATTCGAACCTAGTGTAGGAGGTTCAACGCTGAATGTGAAAACAGAAGGGTGTAGAAGTAATTTTGTTGTTTTTGTGAAGAAAGGGTAAAAATGTTTTTGTTGTTTTTTTTATTGCAACCGGGCCATATAGAATATGGTTGCCTATGTACCCCCGGGTATCAGGGAGATCAGGTCGACGTAGTTCGCCCCTCAGGACGAATCGCAACTGAAGAGAAGCGCAAATCCCATATGCAGGCTATACTGCGAGAGAAGAAAGTTTAATCCCGTAAAGGGGATAAACTGCAAGTGTGGAAAAAGTTTGATCCCGTATTGAGGATAAACTGCAGGAGTGAAAAGTTTAGTCTCGTCTTCAGGAGAAGTAGGTGTGTTGAAAAGTTTAGTCTTGTCTTCAGGAGAAGCAAGTGTGTTGAAAAGTTTAGTCTCGTCTTCAGGAGAAGCAAGTGTGTTGAAAAGTTTGTAATGCAAGGAAACCAGGCTGCTGGTTTGAAGTGAAAGGAAACCAGGCTGCTGGTTTGAAGTGTATGTTTCCCTGAGGGGCAGAAAAGTTTGTAAACAGGAAAGAGGGTTCGAAACCGGAATGACTGGTGATTCAAGGATCAAAACCAGGATGTTTGTTTGATGGTAACTTCAGACATAGTACCATTTCACGGTGTCCGAGTTAATAAGCTGTGGAAATTCATCGCCATCCATTTCTCGCAACTCGAGAGCACCTCCTGTCAATACTTCCTTGACAACATATGGGCCTTCCCAGTTAGGAGCGAATTTTCCCTTAGATTGATCTTGGTTGTCAATGATCTTCTTCAAAACCAAGTCATGTTGTTTGAATTGCCGTAGTCGGACTTTCTGTTGTAGGATCGTGCGATCCTTTGCTGATATAACTGACCATGGAAGATAGCTGCGGTTCACCTTTCGTCTATCAGAGACAATTGGTGATACCTGTCTTGTACCCATTGGTCTTCATCCAACTGAGCATCCATCAATACTCTGAGATATTCCATTTCCACTTCTATGGGGAGCACTGCTTCCATCCCATAGACTAATGAGTAGGGGGTTGCCCTAGTGGAAGCACGCATTGAAATTTTGTAGGCTAATGAAGTCAGAGGCAAGAGGTTAGGCCATCCTTTGTGATTGGTAGACATTTTCTGCATGATCTTTTTGATGTTTTTATTAGCCGCTTCAACATCACCATTCATCTTTGGTCGGTAGATGACGGAGTTGAGATGTTTGATGTGGAATTTTCTGCATAATTCCTCCATCATTTGGTTGTTGAGGTTCTTAGCATTGTCTGACATAATGACCTTGGTTGTCCATATCGACAAACAACATTGTTTTTGATGAATGCAATGATGACTTCTTTAGTAACCCTGGGGAAGGAAGCTGCTTCTACCCATTTGGTGAAGTAGTCGATCATGGTGAATATGAATCGATGCCCATTACTGGCTTTGGGCTCGATGGGCTCGATCACGTCCATTCCCCACATTGAGAAGGGCCATGGCGAACTCATATTGTGGAGTTCCCTTGGAGGGGCGTGGATAGCATTCCCATGGATTTGACATTGATAGCACCTCTTGACGTGATCATCACAAATCGACTTTGAGTGTAAGTAGCAATAATGTCCCATTCTGAGAATTTTCTTGACAAATAGGGGTCCACTCATGTGAGGGCCGCATACTCCACCATGGATCTCATCCATGAGTCGCTGAGCTTGGTCTTTGTCCAGACATCTGAGGAGACCTAATCTTGCATCTCTTTTGTAGAGTGCATCTCCGCTCAGGTAGAATTTCATAGCAAGTTGATGAATCCGCCTCTTCTCAGTTAGGCTCGCCTCAGCGGGTGTAGATCCATCTCGCAGATACTCCTTGACATGCTGATACCAAGGGTTGTGGATGGGAGGTAGCTCATCCGATACTTCTCCAACGTAATTCCCATATACTGGGGCTTTATGCATAGCAATTGTTATGCTTGGCATGTTTTACTTGTCAGGTATGTAAACCAAGGAGGCCAACGTTGCTAATGCATCTGCAAAGTCATTCCTATTACTAGGAATGTGTAGAAAGGAGATTTCTTCGAACTCCAAAGCCATCTGTAGAACTTGCCGATGGTAAGGCAATAAATGTAATTCTTTGGTTTGATAGATTCCTGTGGATTGCTTGATTACCAATTCAAAATCTCCAAAGATAGTTAACTGCCTGATACCCATTGAATGGGCAAGTTTGAGTCCCATGATACAACCTTCATACTCAGCTGTGTTGTTGGTGTTGACAAACTGCAATTGATTGACGACGGATACTACTCCCCGTCTGAGGATATTAAAACTGCTCCAGCTCCGGAGCCTTCTGAATTAACAGCTCCATCAAAATACATTTTCCACGATCGGCATGTATCGTACTGATGTGTTAGCTGAATTGCCATTACTCCTTCATCAGGAAAGTATGTTTCTAAGTGTTTGTAGTCCCCTGCAGGTGCGGCGGCCAGTTGATCTGCAATTCTTTGACCTTTGACAGACTTTTGTGTCACGTAGATGATGTCAAATTGCTGTAGGATCAACTGCCATCTGGACAGTCGACAATTCAGTATGGGTTTGATGAACACATACTTAAGAGGATCCACGTGGGATATGAGATGGGTTGTATGACCATGGAGATAATGCTATAATCTCATGGAAGCCCATGCTAAAGCACAACAAGTCTTCTTAATCAGAGTGTACTTGTGTTCACTGATGCTGAATCTTTTGCTGAAGTAATAGATAGCTCGCTCTTGGCCTCTATTGTCTTTCTTCCCCAGCATATAACCCATAGCATTGTCATTTATGGACAGGTACATGAACAGGGGAACATCATCCCTGGGGGGTACCAAAACAGGAGCGTTGATCAGCTGCTCTTTGATTATGAGGAAGGCTTTTTGACATTCATCATTCCATTTCAGTGAGTTCTTCCTTAACAATTTGAAGATTGGCTCATAGGTTGCTGTGAGTTGAGAAATGAATCGGCTAATGAAGTTGATCCTTCCCAAAAATCCCTGTATTTCCTTCTCTGTCTAAGGAATGGGCATTTCCTTGATGGCTTGGATTTTGGTAGGATCCAGTTCAATCCCTTTGTGGTTGACTAGGAAGCCTAGCAACTTGCCTGACTTAACACCAAAGGCGCACTTGGCAGGATTCAACTTCAAGTTGTACTTACGCAACCTGTTGAATAACTTTTTGAGATGGTCTAAATGGCCATCCTCCTTCCAGGATTTGACAATGATGTCATCCATATAGATCTCTATCTCCTTTTGCATTAAATCATGAAAAAGGGCCATCATAGCTCGCTGGTAGGTTGCCCCAGCGTTGATGAGGCCGAATGACAACCGTCTGTAGCAAAAGGTTCCCCAAGGCGTGATGAAAGCAGTTTTCTCATGATCTTCCTCAGCGACCATAATTTGATGGTACCCCGCAAAGCAATCAACAAAGGAGTACATGCAGTACTGAGCAGTACTGTCAATAAGAATGTGGATAAAAGGCACGAGAAAGCTATCTTTAAGGCAAGCTTTGTTCAAATCCCGGTAATCCATGCAAACTCGCACCTTTCCCTTGGTTTAGGCACGGGAACAATGTTGGATATCCACTCCGGATATGTAGACACCATGATGATGCCAGCTTGAAATTGTTTCACAATTTCTTCTTTATCTTTTAAACTCCACTCAGGTTTCAATCGCCTGAGCTTTTGCCTAACTGGCTTGAATCCTTCTTTAATGGGAAGGCGATGACGAACAATGTCAGTGGACAAACCCACCATGTCTTCATGAGACCATACAAACACATCCTAGAATTGGGTTAACAGTGCAACCATGTCATTCCGTTGATTTGTGGTAAGGTCTGAACCAATCTGGATTAGCTTAGGGTTGTCTAAGGTTCAAAGATTGAAAGGTGTGGATTGATCAAGATTGGGTTTGGGTTTGTCGGCGACCCATTCCTTAATCTCTTGAGGTGTCTCAATGTCCTCTTGGATGTCCATCAAGTCTGAGTCCAACTTTGCATCAAAGTTACAGCCCTTGTGGAGAGAAGGCACCTCATCAGCAAGTACAAGTACATCTAAATTCAGAGTCCTGAAACAAAATATGCTTTCACTTAATATATGCAACTGTTCGATCATACAAAAGTGTTAGCATGTACGTGATAAAATAACTCCTAGAGCTGTAAAGGAAAGCAAGCAATTAAAGTTATCTACAGGGCAGATGGATTTTCTGCTCATTTTACCCTCGTCGACCAATGCATGGAGTGCTGCTCCAATTGTTGACGGCAAAGTCCTGAAGGATTGCAGTGATAGAAGGATCGTCAATGTCCTCCTTTTCCCGAATGATAACCATGACATCTGGGCAATCATCGTCTGGGGTGTATCTGTTTGTATGTTCATCATGAACAATGACGCGAATGCCTGCCATCATCAAGGCAAGGTCATGTTTACTTTTCCGCTCCTTTTCTTCCGCCTCGAGATCAGGAATCAGCACCTCTTTAACTTTGATTGGCACTGGTTTCGGAAACAACATAGCCACAACCCGGGCTGGAACCTTTACTGGAGATTGTATCAACTCATGCGGTAAAGGCACAGAAAATCGTCGTGCGGCGGAAGCTTGAGGAACCTGCTTGTGCTTATGAGGATTCCTGTGAATGGAATTAGCAGAATAGCCTAGTCCGGCTGTCCTAATTTGACTGGACATTTGGATAGGGTGCTTAATACCCTGCTGATCCTTACCAAGCCTTTGTCTAGGTTGGTAACCCAATAACATCATTTCTTGAGTAGCTGACATCACTTCGTCAGAAATCTTGGGTATGGGAAGTGGCACTCCAATAGAATGGTATTGCGTGTTACTCACTTCCAAAGTATGAAAATTGGCCGGCTCAACTTCTGAATTGAAGCTGATAACTGGTTGGCGTGTTGAAATTTTTCCACATCCACTGATTTTGGCAAGTAGGCTTCTTCCAAAACCTTTAGCAAGACTTTCCGATGCTCTTCGAAAGAGAAAACCAAGTCCATAATTGAAATCTGGTGTGGAGCTTCTCGCAAGCTTAAAACCACTTTGGCTTCATTGTGGCCCATAGTATGGAGGAATATTTCAATCTTCTCCATGGGCATTTTCCCCTTTACTTCGTAAGTAGGCTTGATAACCCGTGGAGGAAGGTATAGTGGATTTTCTTTCAACACTGTAGCAGTAGTATGAGACGTAGATCCTTCAGCTTCTCCATAATTCCATGGAACTTTGTGTAAGCTGACAACAGGATGTTGTAGTCTGCAAGGCAAAGGAATTGGCTCTGGTGCGGCCACTTTCAAAGGATTGTCAGCTCCTTTGAGTTGAATTGGTTGTATGGGAAATGTTTTGTGATCTCATCATCCACTTGGATATAATCGCCATCTTGTTCCTTCCATTGAGTAGGGCATGTATTCCCACCCTTAAGTTGCACAGTGTAATCATCTGCTACTTGCAGGACACCGCTATCGATAAGATTCTGAATAAGATGGCGGAGTGCCCAGCATTCTTCTATGCTGTGACCGCGAGAATGTGAATGATATTGACACATTTCATCGGGATTGAATCGCCCTGAACGGGGATTGATTGAAGGGAGAAGGAATGTGACTCTTCCTTCGTTGATCAATATTTGAAGTATTTCCTCCAGAGATTGGCCCAGATAGGTGAATTCCCTTTGATTAGTGAAATCTCGACGGGCTTTAGCACTTGCTCGCTTTGCAACCTTATCCTCCATAGCTTCGCTTTCTGAAGGTGTTGATGGAGCATTCATAACAAATGGAAGGAGATAGGCATGCTCCTGCCTGATTAATTGGCATGTGACTTGGTGTTGGTGAGTTACCAGTTCTGCCAATTGCTCAATTTGTTTGCAAAGAGCTTTCATCTTTCGTTCCATGATAAACTGGAACTCTGTATAATCCAATTTGTCAACCCCGTCTTTGATGGGTTGGGATAATTCACCAGTAGAATTGGAACCATGTCCAGTGCTCCAACTGATCCTATTAACTTCTTCCTCTTTGTGTTGAGGAAGAGGGTTGTCTTGTACTTGAGGTTGATCTGGATTGGTGACCACGATCTCACCATTGTCTATTAGATCTTGGACCTTGTGTTTCAAGGCCCAACAACCCTAAGTATCATGTGCGGGTGCCCCATCATGATAAGCACACTTCCGATTAGCATTGAAACCCTTCCCATTAGGGTTGGCTGGTGGAAGAAGATGTGTAATTTTCTTCTGAGCAGTCAAAAGAGCAAGAATGTTCTTGAGCGAATCCCCTAAGGGTGTGAACGTTCGAGGTCGCTTCACTTCTCCACTTTTAGGCAATGCATGGAGGGTTTGAAGATTGTGCTGGAAAAGGGGAGTAGTTTCTCCTCTGCACAGGCATGCTTGTATTTCCTTTCTGTCCTTGCAGTATCAAGGAAACATCCTCCTCTTTCTTTTTATGGACCCTCCGGGGGTTGTTTCCATAAGATCCGGATTGGATGTGCTCAGCAACAGCTTTAAGAGCGGCTAGGTCTTGAATTTTACCAGTCTTCAATCCCATTTCAGTCATCTCGTCGTGTTTGATCATTTCAGAAAATGGTTTGCCAATACCAGCTAGAACTCTTTTATAGAAGGGAGCTTCCTGTACATCTATGAAGGTCATGACCATCTCTGATTCTGTCATGGAAGGAATAACTTGAGCAGCAAGGCGCCTCCACCTTTGAGCGTACTCTCTGAATGACTCATTAGACTGTTTCTTGACTTTGGTAATTTGATACCGGTCAGGAGCCATCTGAGATTGAAAACTGTATTGAGTGAGGAAGGCATGAGCCAGTTCTTCCCAACTATGGATCTTAGAGTTGTCTAATCTGGTATACCATGAACGGGCTTCTCCAGTTAGACTTTTCTGAAATAGCTGCATTCTGAGCTTTTCATCCTCAGTATAAGATCTGAGTTCTCCAATGAACACCTTCAAACGTGTGTAAGGATCCCCTAATCCGTTATATTTTTCAAAATCAGGGGTCTTGAATTTCTCTGGATAATGCACACCAGGAAATATGCAAAGGTCTGTATATGAAACACTGCCATGAGTTCCAATCCCTTTGAGAGCGCGAATGGTTTCCTCCATTTGAAGGACATTCTTCCTGATATCACCGGTGTCTGGATCTCCTTTGAGATGGGTGCCTTCAGGGTCTTTGTGGTCAGTTGTCCAATCGATGTTACGGAATTTTTTTCCAGATGTTGAACTCCCCCTTGTGTAGAGGACTCTGTATATGTAGGTATCTTTGTACCCTGAGTAGATTGGTGTAACTCTTTCAGTCGAATAGCCAAGTCTGTAATTTGTTTACTTAATCCGTCAAATTCTTCTCGGGAAACAGGATTAGACTGTTCAGAAGAAGACATGATTGGCTGTAGGCTTGAGGCCTTTTTGGATTTTGAGCGGGTAACAGGCCCAATTGCTTCCCTACAAAAGACTTACATAGTTTAGTCTTAGGGAAATATAAATGTTATCATAACATGTCCGTTTTAGGAATTTGTCCTGCAAAACCGGTTTGTTAATTGATAACATGTCATGAACATGGAATAAAATTACAAGTAAATGCTTTTACAAGTAATTTGAAAATGGAAAGTATGAAGAGACTTTCCTTCGCGTTTGGTTTATCAGAGGTTGACCTATCTTAGGGTTAGTCTTGTGGCTTTTCGGCATGAAGGTTCCCAGATCATCGCAATCTACTTGACGGGAAGTTAATCCGGTCTTTCAACTGGAGCGAATCTGGGTGGTGCCTTTCCTGAGCCCCGGGGAATTATTCTTCCCACGGGTCCAATAATCAAACACCGACAGGATAGCCTCCTGGTGGAGGGACCACACAACATACATTCACATACAACGTGTCTCACCGTTAATGCAGAATGATGACATGTGCGAAGCACTAATATCACAGATAGATATTTAGCAGTGCAGTAAGTAAGATGCATTCGTACACATTTATCAGAAATGAAAATGCAACAATCACACACAAGCATATAACAATTTTGAAAAGCTTGTAATAGCGGCTTAAGCCCTCTTACAGGAGTCCCCAGCAGAGTCGCCACCTATCGACGTCAAAATTTTTGAGTGTCCCTTTTCGTTACTTGTTCTTTGGCGTTCTCATGTTAATGTGAGATTTGTTTGAAAAAACAAGTGAAAAAGGTCCGACATGTATAATGTCGACGATTGACTTTAAGAGTCGCCAGTTGGTGTTTTTAACTGGTTGCACCAACACAACCGAAAAGGTTTGCACATTGACCCAGTGATTTGACACTACTAAACGGGTCTGTGAAACCGAGATTCATTAAGGGTTTGGTGGCTTGATTATGCGGAGGGAAGGTGTTAGGCACCCCCCGACATCCGTGTTACCACGGTGACCGCCACTCTTCTAAGAAATTGTTATATGAATGTGTGTGTGTGGATCAATGTGCAATTTATTTGAAAGTAGTGTGAGGCCTCGTTCGCAACTATATACACAAGGTTTGAATTTTATATGAAAATTCAGTTTTAACCAAGATTTAGCAATGAAGTTTTGTAAAAGAGATTTTTCAAACCTTGTGCTCAATAGGAATTGAGACCTTTTCATACTTCCATTTTATTATTAAATGTCCGACTTGTTTACTTTTATTTTTGAGATGCGAAGCATTCTCGAGAAAATAATATACAGCAGTGCTGAACTCCTTATGGGCATGATAGCCATCCAAGGAAACTCGAGATTAATCGTAAAATAATGTACAAGTCGCCACTGACCTTTAAAATGTCCATCATGGGAACCGAATCTAGATTCAGTAAACTGAATCTGTGATCATATGATTCCTAGGCTCACAAGATACTGCAATTTTTATTGAAAGCAGTAAGCAGTTATATATATATAAAAGCGGTAAATATATATATATGAACATTATCAACCACCACGAAATGAACTCCAGGCAGGACAAAATGTAAATAAAGCTGTAAAAGCTATCAACTGCCACGAAGTGAACTCCAGGCAGGACGGAATGTAAATAAAGCTGTAAAAAGCCACAGAGTAAACTCCAGGCCTGACAGAAATGTAAATATATATATGTACAAATATATATATAAAAGCAGTAAACGCACTGGATATGAATCCAGGCTCATCGGATATGTCCGACAGCAATTATATATATGTGTATATATATAAAAGCGAGTAAATGCACCGGATGTAAAATCCAGGCTCATCAGATATGTCTGACAACAATTATATATATATATATATATATATATATATATATATATATACTTATATATATAAATTGTGGTCGACTCATTCGATGAGCTCGATTTTATATCCTATATGCTTAATTGCTATATATATATATATATATATATATATATATACAAAAGCAAATAAACGCCTGCATCAAGTTCAGGCTCAATCGAGGCATAACTCGATAATGTTAGTCCATAAATATGAAATATATACATATATTAGTATATATATACAGACATGTAATGAAACCACGGAATAGAAGTCCGAAAGCAAAACACACTCACACGACTCTCAGCGTGTACAACAAAGTGTGTGATAATAGGAGAGAAAAAGGCTTTATAGAATGTAAGAAGGCTTACGTTACTGCCAAAGTAGACTTCTTAGACTTTAAATGGATAAACACTCAGCTCCGCTTGGGATAAAAAGTAGCTATATGTGAGCTAACTAGTGTTTAAAGAAGAGGAAACACTCAAAAGATGTGTATGCAGAGTAAAATGGACAGGGCTTCCTTGCCTTTTTCCTTCTCTCTCTCTTCTCAAATGGCTGACCCCCCCTCTATATTTATAGACGGATGGCCGCAGGTCAACCTGTAGCTGGTCGTGGTGGGCTCGGGCCTCGCGGGTCCTGCCGTCTTGTAGTACGTGCACTCGTGCACTGTAATGTCCAATCAAACTTGCAGAACTTCAATCCGAGCATCCAAACGAAGTATATCTGTACTTCTTCAGATCGTTTGTGTCGAGAGTTACGTAATGACATGGATTAGAGGTTGTACGAAGTCAGGAAGAGGGGTCTATGCCCATGGTCTTCAAGCTTCAAAGTCTATCCAAAGTACTGCCACACGTAATAGTCACTCGGGATTGTCAATCCTTGGCTCTTATGGGACATTGTTGTATGTATGTTTGTATGAAGCGTTGAGACGACGTGCCATTTGTCAGAGGAACAAGATGATGTGTGACTCCTTGCCGGGGTTATCACCGGGTTGAGTTGAAAGTAGACGTTGCTCAGGGTTATAGCTGAGATTGGACTACTTGTCGGTATGCTGTGATAACATCTTGTTGCCGTGGTCAGATGACGTGTTGACTCCTCACCGGGGTTATCGCCGGTTTAAGCGGAAAGCAGACGTTGCTCAGGGTTATTTCTTAGATTGGACTGCTTCTTGTTTGTGTGTATCACTGTCATCTGGATTGAAGCTGATAGCATGTATTTGACACAAGCATTTCCGGGGTTATCGCCGGAACTGCAATGGCATTCCTTGGGGCTATCACCAAGGATGGGGTTGCTACTCATAGTGTTGTCTTTGGGACTGGAACTGAACGCCGCGGTGTTATTGCCGAGACAGAACTGTCCTCTCCGGTGTTGTTGCCGGTCTTTTGATCTGCATATCTCGGGGTTATCTCTGAGATTGGAAATGACATTCCCGGGTTGTATTCCGGGTTTCAACCGTGTTCTCGGGTTTGTGTTTCGGGTTGGAGTGAACTTAGGTAGTATCAAGCATGATTAGTACATTTGTCTTTCGTGGTTATCTCCAAAAGACGAATCTACCCTCCTGCAATGTCAGTAATAGGAGTGTAGAAAATTTTGAGTGTCTACACTTACATATTACAGAGTATGGAAAAAAATATTATTTCTTACGAATATTGAACAAAAATAATATCCTTTACCTTAAAATGAGAGTATTTCTGACTGGTATGACGGAGATATTCTTAAAGAAAACTTGTACTGTTTTCTACACTCAAAGCTTCCTTAAACTCTAAAGAAATACGCTTAATATTATAGAAGAAAAAATTCTCTGATTCTGGTGTGATTTTTAATTCTAAACTAAGCATCCTATTTATAGGTGAATGTCAGGATATTATTTAGAAAATAAAATTATGCAACACTATGCAGTACTATGCAATAATAAAATATAATATATTATATTTTATATAAAAAACAAAATTTAAATAATATATATATATATATATATATGTGTGTGTGTGTGTGTGTGTGTGTGTGTGTGTGTGCACGCCCACCACCACAGACACCATTTCACACACACACACGTACACACACACACATACACACACACACACACACACACACACACATATATATATATATATTGTAACGATTGAGAACTTTGTAATTTATGTTAAATATTTATTGAATTAAATAAATATTTTAAGTGATTTATTTATTGAGATAAATAAATAGTTGATGAAAATGGTGGTGCAAATAATTTAGTTAAATGTGTATGTTAACTAAATTAATGAATGGTAGTTTTATTATTTGAAGATTTGATTTAATGAAATAATTAAATTAAATAAACTGTTTAATATTTAAATGAATTTTTTGATATTTAAGAAAATAATTAAAATAAATAAAATGATGTTCTAGTTTAATTTAATAATTAAATTAGATATGTAATAATTTATTAAGCATAATACTAATTATAATTATAATAGTAAAAACATAAAATGAATTAAATAAAAGTGTGACAAATGAAACTATATAATATAAATGTTATCAAAATAATGGAAAGAGGGGGATTTTGTGTAGCCAAACATGGCCTTATGGTCTTTGGCATAACATAACCGCTAGACGCTTTGTTTTTTTTTACTGAAGAGTATGTGCGTGGGGAAACGCCATATCAGTTATTTTTATGCGTATTATCCTAAAACTAAGAGCAGAGAGTTTGGAGAGGAAGAGAGAAATACAGAGTGTTAAATAATTGAGAGAAGAGAGAATTCATTCTCTGTGTTTGTCAAGAAGAAGAAGAAGGAGAAGGAGAGTTCGAAAAGCCTTGTGATCATCTTATAAATCAGTGACTAGAAGGTATAACCTATTCTTACTTCTAATTTGTAGTTTTGTGATTTCTAATCTCTGTGAATTGGGAATTATGTGGGATTGTTGATATATGTACGTAAGATATTGAAAGAATATGATAATCATTGTATACAAGTAATTTTGGTGGTTAAATTTATGAAAGCCATGTTTTATGTTCTTAAGTTTTCTTGGGGAAATAGTTAAATTGGGTTGGTGATTTGTTAGAGTTATTGGTATTTGTGTTGTAGATGGTTTAAAATCTGATATAAGTTGTTTTCATACGATTTTAGAGTATCAAATTCATGGAAAATTGGTTTGAAGAAGAATATTTTAATAACAGTGTTATATATATATATATATATATGAAATGGCTTAATTTAGTTCAAAATTTTATGTTCAAATCTTGTAATAATCTGTAAATTGGTGGTAGATTCTATTAGTATATCAAGAAATGAAAACAACGTAGTTGGAATGGTGTAATTTAGTTAAGAAACAAAGATTTGGCAATTGAATTCGTTAAAAGTATTAAAATATTAAGAAATTGGCAAAAACATGATTTTAATCCTTTAAATTTGGTTATGTAATCTGGCTTAGGTGTTAGAATGCCTGATTGTATATGCTATAAGGCTTTAGTTAAGTTTGTAGTGTGTGGGTTTGTTCATGTAACATGAAATTGGAATTTTTGGCCTAGAATAGAGTCTGAATTCGTGTTCTCGCAAAAATCGATTTCGTGCCGAAGCGCAAGTAAAGCGCCTTTAGGCGTGCCGCACGGATTCAAAGGTAACCATGCGCGCTGCATGGCCAAAGGGTCGATCGAACCAAGAATGAACTGTTAATAGCATAGCTTGGAGAATGTTAACTTAACATATTTTGATGATTATAAAAGGACCTAAAACATGTTATAAAACCTAATAACATATCACAATGTTGAAACTAAAAGATTATGAATTAGTAAGTTGTGAAAGTTTGTAACGTGATGTCATGAGAATTTGTGTTGATATGTAATCACCATGTCGGGTACTATTATATAATTAGGAGTGTAGATTTATTGTACATGACTGATTAAAATAATTAGGTCTTAAGATAGAGACTATAGACTTGACTAAAATGAGAACTGAACCCATGAAGTTAATGTTAACATAAATAATTGGTATTGTGGTTCTAATGGTTTATGTAGGGTAATTGGCGAACGTTTATTATACCTGTGTAGCTTACACACGAGGCAAGTTTCCTAACTTCATTCTCTTTATAATGAATGCAAGTTTCATAACTATGTTTATCTTTTGATTGTCAAGCGAGCTTTCTAACCCTAATTTATCAATACGCAAGTTCCTAATTCTTATATCAAAGTTGAGCAATCTTATTGATTCCATCTTGTTTATGATGATACAAGCTCTTGTATTCTAATTCCTTACATTGAACGAGTTTCACAATCCTAACTCTCGTTCTTGCCATTCAAAGCATATATTGTTT
This sequence comes from Panax quinquefolius, assembly GCA_020205615.1. Taxonomy (NCBI): domain Eukaryota; kingdom Viridiplantae; phylum Streptophyta; class Magnoliopsida; order Apiales; family Araliaceae; genus Panax; species Panax quinquefolius. The sequence goes on from CM035152.1 coordinate 116,949,581, forward strand.
AACTTCATTGTTCCAAATGAAATTTCCTAACACTTTTGGATGTAAAAATTTGCATATATACCATGTCTATTCAATTGTATATTTTCATTATTTGATCTTTGACTTAAGTATCATTGTTCAATTATATATTATTGTGTTGAACCTTCGAATAGCAAGCATGCTCTTATTGATTGGACAAATCTGTAATTGAATAGTTTTCTAAAATTCTAGAACCACTGATAAGTTAGTTCCAAACTAAAATTCTTTAGTGTGGAAATTCTAAAGTTAAATTGAGATGAACAACCCTAGTATAGGGGATTTTGTACGCATTAGCGTTTAGATGTTTGTGCACAATACATGGTATGAAGGGCTGATCCCCCTAAGTACGAAAGAAAAAGTGTGTATAGTCGAATGACTGTTAAAGGTTGAAGTAGAAATACTTAATAACCTCATGACATAGTTCGTGGTCTTAAAGACCCTCAAATATAAACCTTAAACTTATTTACTTGTTTTGTCTCGAAGAACAAGTTCTTATTTAATCAGTATTCATTGCTTACTCTTATGTTACTGCTATTATCACTCTTTATATTAGCGAGCAATTGTTTGCTCACTCTTGCATTTAAACACTGCAGCTAAAGTTGAAAAAATGGATGAGCCGTCTTCTAGCAAAGGAAAGGGCAAGATGTCCAAGTGATGAAGACTTATTAGAATTTACTTAACTTAAATTATGTCATAAGACGTATGTTATTATGTGATGTATTCCACAGACTTATGTAATAATTAAAGGTTAGAATACCTGGGAATGTTTTAAGTTGATGTAACCCTTTAATGGGGATGATATTTATTTAATTTATGTCTTTACCCTTATTTATGGGTAGTTAGATATAAATATTTTTGGAAAGTGAGCACCAAATCCTGTGGGAATTAATTACCCAGATTTGGGGGTGTCACAGGTTGGTATCAAAGCTTTAGGTTATGAACCTTAGGTGGGGGAAAACCTTAGGAAGTAACCTTTAAGGAGACATAAAATATAGTGGTGATAAACTTTTATCGAGTTCTAAGGAATGAATTAAGGAATTCATTGAAGATAAAACAAAACAATAAAAGACTTTATGTGTTATGTGTTAATAACTTATGTACTCACGAGTATCAAAGAATGTCACATAATAAATAAAACTTAAAAGTACTTTGTTTTTAGGATGTCTAACGTTGAAGGATCAAGTCAAGCTAGGGAAGTGATACCTCAGATACCTAGAGATGAGGAGCCCCGAGATGTTTATGTGGTTCGGGAACAATTGATTCAGAGGGAGCCTTCTCTGTTAGTCACTGAGAAAGAACAGAAGGATGAGTCTGTATCAGATCTTGAGGAGGAGAACTTTGAGGAGATAGAGGTGGAGGATGAGGAAGAGGATCCCATGGAGTTTCCACCAAACTCCATATCAGCTGAGATGTACGATGAGGTGTACGACCGAAACATAGAATTACATGATAATATTGAGGAGCTGAAGGAGTTAGTTGAGATGCGTCAAGCTACAATAGAGCAGAAGGATGCCAAGATTCAAGAACTTGACTCATAACTTGGAAACACGAAGTAGGACCTAGTTCATACAAAGGGTCAGCAAGAGGATCTGTTGGCTGAGAATGAGAAAATGAAGACTGATGTGGGAGAAGCTAAAAGATGACTTGAAGGAGGAGTCAGCTAAGCGTGCAAGAGCAGAAGACGCTTGGATGAAGGTGACTCAGCGTGCATACCGTGATGAAGCCAAGGTGCAAATGAAGAAGGCCAAGATGAATGAAATGGATTATGCCTTTAATTCTGCGATTGATAGGGCCCATGATCGAGTCTTTTATTACCCACCTCAATTTGAAGACATGTCGTGGTTCGTGATGGGTCGTAGAATGACATCTCATAGTATAGAGGAAGAGCGTAGAAAAGCCTCTCGACGTCTTAATATGCTAAGATAGGAATAATAATAATAATAATAATATGTGGTTAAGTATGTGAATAAATAAATTCTAAATCCCTTATTTTGAGATAAATAAAGGGATAGTATGAGGATGTAATCGTGAAACTTATTTAGTCCAGGAAAATGGATGTTGATAGCAAAGATGTTATCCTTATTATGTTTTGGGAAAATTATGAATGAATAAATAACAAAGTTTATTGAAATGTTATGTGTTATAGCTTTAGTTATTAGAATGTTTAAGTTAAACTTTAAATATTCAAGAAGTAGAGTAATGAACTAATAAGTGTATATTTTAACAGAAAATGCCTTCTAGAAGAAGACAACCACGCCAACAACCACCTCTTGAGGGGTCTACTAACAATAATAACGAGGCCAACGCTAACTCGGTTCAACAGTTGGTGACTTTGTTGACTAGAGCACTTGCGAATCAACCGCAAGCTCATGTCACGACCTTCAAGGACTTCAAAGCGGTTGGACCGCCAAAGTTTCAAGGGTCTATGAATCCAGTTAAAGCCCAAACCTAGATTATGGAAATGGAGAAGGTGTTCGACGTTGCTCGAGTCAATGAGGATCAGAAGACCACTTTCACGACATTTATGTTAAAGTCTGAAGCTAGCTATTGGTGGCAGACGAATAAGGTTCGTGGGGGACAGGGGATAATAGCATGGGATAGGTTTAAAGAAATGTTTTTCGAGATGTATTTCCCGACAAGTTCTCGAAATCAGATGGAAGTTCAATTCTTAGAATTGAAGCAAGGAACCATGACTGTGCCGGAGTATACTGCAAAGTTTAATGAGCTGGCAAGGTTTGCTCTATACCAAGTTAATATCGATGAGCATAAGGCTAGAAGGATTGAACAAGGATTGAAGCCCTGGCTTTATAGCAAGGTTTCAATGTTCCAGTTAAACACGTTTGTGGCAGTACTGGAAAAGGAAATTATTGCGGAAGGTAGAAGCGATGCCTTAACCAAGTATAACCAAGAATAGAAGAAAAGAAGGAATGAGAATGAAAATAAGGTTGGTGGAAGCAATAGTGCGAGTAACAACCAGAAGAGGAAGTGGAGTGAGAATTCGAGTGCGGGATGACAACAAGGAAGTCAACAAAAAAGAAGTTTGAAGCTTGTGCTACTTACGGAAAGAACCACACTAGGGTGTGTTTGAAGGGTAAGAGGTGTGTTTTAATTGTAGCCAGGAGGGTCACATTGCACCAAACTGTTTTAACCCAAAGAAGGGAGCATGTTTCGCCTGCGGTTCGAAGGATCACATGGCTCGTGATTGCCCTTAAAAGACAGCGGGAAGTGCAAGTGGAGGAAAAAGAAACAATAGTGGAGGTACTTTAACTATCACTGGACCAACACAATCAAGCTGACCTACTGCGAGGACTTTTAATATAACTGTACAAGATGTTGTGCACTCAAAGGATGTGGTGTTAGGTATCATTCCAATTAATGGTATTAATGCTTATGTGCTATTTGATTCGGGTGCTACTTGTTCATTTATATTCGATAATTTTGCTCAGAACTTAGATTTGCCTCAAGAAGAATTAGAATTTCCCTTAAGCATAAAGATTTTGAATAATGATGTGATTCCTGATAAATTTATATATAAGAATTGTAGAGTGGTTATAAACTGTCACAAGATGATGGTAGATCTGATACCAATTAAACTTGGGGAATTTATGTTATACTGGGAATGGATTGGTTATTCAATTATGGGGTTGTAATTGATTGCCAAAAGAAATGTGTAAACCTTATGACTCTGTCAAAGGTGGTGTTTTATGGCAGCAAGTCACCTTGACAAGAAAGTTGTCTGACGGTGATGTAAGCCAAGAAGTTATTGAGACAAGGGTGTGTATGATATTTAGCCTACATAATTGATACTCAGAAGAAGAGTGCGAAGTTAAAGGAGATACCGGTTATTAGAGATTTTGTGGACGTATTTTTAGACGATTTGCCTAGACTTCCGCCAGATTGAGAAATCGAGTTCGTGATTGATTTAGTGTCAGGAACGGCCCCGATATCTAAAGCCCCATACAGAATGGCCCTAGTAGAGATGAAAGAGTTAATGGTGCAGTTGCAAGAATTACTCAACAAGAAGTATATTCAGCCGAGCGAATCGCCACGGGGAGCGCCGGTGTTGTTTGTTAAGAAAAAAGATGGATTTATGCGGCTCTGCATTGATTACCTGGAATTGAATAAGGTCATAATAAAAAATAAGTATCCATTACTGAGAATCGATGACTTATTCGATTAACTAAAAGGAGTAAGATATTTTTCAAAGATAGATTTGAGGAGTGGTTATCATCAGCTGAAGGTAAGGCCGGAGGATGTATCGAAAATGGCATTCAGAACTTGGTATGGTCATTACGAGTTTCTGGTTATGTCATTTGGTTTAACAATTGCACCTGTAGCGTTCATGGATTTAATGAAAAGGGTGTTTAAACCATTCTTAGATATATTTGTGGTAGTGTTTATTGATGATATATTAGTGTATTCCAAGACTAAGGAGGAACATGTTGAACATTTAAGAGTGACGTTGGAGATATTGAGGAGAGAGAAGTTGTATGCTAAATTCTCAAAATGCGAGTTTTGGTTGGAACGTGTACAGTTTCTTGGGCACGTCATTGACAAAGACGGAATATCTATAGATCCATCAAAAGTTAAAGCTGTAATAAACTGGGATCAGCCAAAGACACTGTCAGATATAAGAAGTTTCTTGGGTTTGGCAGGCTACTATAGACGTTTTATTCAAGACTTTTCTAAGATCGCAACTCCATTGACAAATTTAACTAGGAAGACGGTTAAGTTTGTTTGGATAGAGAAATGTGAGGAACGTTTTTGGGAATTAAAGAAGAGATTGAGTTCAGCACCTGTGTTGTCATTGCCTGATGATACAGGGAATTTTGTGGTATATAGTGATGCATTGCATAAAGGACTAGGCTTTGTGCTTATGCAGAACGACAGAGTTATTGCATATGCGTTGCGTCAATTAAAGGATTATGAGAAAGGGTATCCGACTCATGATTTGGAGTTGGTTATGGTGGTGTTTGCGCTGAAGATTTGGAGACACTATCTGTATGTAAAGAGGTGTTAGATATATACAGACCATAAAAATCTGAAGTATATCTTTACACAGAAAGATTTGAATATGCGACAGAGAAGATGGTTGGAGTTGATTAAAGATTATGACTGTGAGATTTTCTATCATCCCGTAAAGGCGAATGTTGTTGCTAATTCCTTAAGTAGAAAGGGACGAGAGAAATTAATGATGTTGACTGCTCAGGAGAAGCTAGTATCAGAAATGGCAAAGATGGAGTTGGAAATTAAATATTCAACAGAATCAGACGAAAAATTATTCTAGATGGGAAACAGTTCAACGTTGGTAGATAAGGTGAAGAATGCACAACTTCAGGATAAAAACTATGAAGAGATAAGAAGAAAAGTGTCTAAAGGTGAGGAAAACAAATTTAAAGTAGACTCGGAAGGGTTACTTTAATTCGAAGGGAGAATTTGGGTTTTGCCCATACCAGAAGTTAAAGAGGAAATTTTAAGCGAGGCCCATAACTCACGATATTCGATTCACCCTGGAAGTACGAAAATGTACCAGGATCTCAGACATCATTTCTGGTGGCCGAATATGAAAAAGGACATGGCTGAGTGTGTGGCGAAATGATTAACATGTCAAAAAGTTAAAGCTGAACATCAAAGGCCAGGAGAATTATTGCAACCGTTGGACATACCGGAATGGAAATGGGGGCATATCACAATGGATTTTGTGGTAGGTCTTCCAATGACTCAGCAATGTTTCGACGCCATCTGGGTGATTGTTGATCGATTGACGAAGTTGGCACACTTTTTTCCAATCAAGATTAGATTTAACCTAGATCGGTTGGCAAAACTGTACGCGAAGGAAATTGTTTCAAGACACGGCATCCCAGTGTCTATTGTATCAGATAGAGATCCACGTTTCACATCAAATTTTTGGAAATGACTACAGGAATGCTTGGGAATGCAGTTAAAAATGAGCACATCATATCATCCTCAAACAGATGGACAGAGTGAGAGAACCTTCTAGACACTACAGGATATGCTCAGAGCATGTATTATGGATTTCAAAGAAAATTGGGATGACCATCTACCATTGATTGAATTTGCCTATAATAATAGTTATCACACGAGTATTGGCATGCCGCCTTACGAAGCGTTATACGGCAGGAAATGCAAAACTCCATTATACTAGGACGAGGTAGGTGAACGTCAGCTATTGGTTCCAGAATTGGTACAACAAACTGTCGTGATCATCAAGGTGATTCGGACAAGAATGATAGTTGCACAAGATAGACAGAAGAAATATGCTGATCAACACCGATAAAATCAGGAATTCGATGTCGGTAATTTTGTTTTCTTGAAAGTGTCTCCTTGGAAGGGGAGAATTCAGTTTTGTAAAAAGGGAAAACTGAGCCCTAGGTTTATAGGACCTTTTGAAGTGCTACGAAGAGTTGGTGAAGTGGCGTATGAGGTAGCTCTACCTCCAGAATTATGACATATTCATAACATTTTCCATGTTTCGGTATTAAGGCCATATAAGTCTAATTATAAGCATGTTATAGAATATGAACCATTACAGTTTGACAAAGATTTGTCTTATGAAGAAGTCCCTGTTCAGATTATTGACAGGAAAGAGCAAGTATTACGGAATAAAATAATACCTTCTGTTAAGGTAATATGGAGAAACCACAATGTTGAAGAAGTTACATGGGAACTTGAAGATGTTATGATGAGAAATTATCCGCAGTTATTTGCTTGATCTTGTATAACAATTTTGGGGACAGAATCCTGTTAAGGAGGGAAGAATATGATGAACGAATTTATCGATTCATGATTCTGGGGATAGAATTATCGAGTCATGATTCTGGGGACAGAATCCTTTTATGGAGGGAAGGATGTAACGATTGAGAACTTTATAATTTATGTTAAATATTTATTGAATTAAATAAATATTTTAATTGATTTATTTATTTAAATAAATAAATAATTGATGAAAATGGTGGTACAAATAATTTAGTTAAATGTGTATGTTAACTAAATTAATGAACGCTAGTTTTATTATTTAAAGATTTGATTTAATGAAATAATTAAATTAAATGAACTGCTTAATATTTAAATGAATTGTTTGATATTTAAGAAAATAATTAAATTAAATAAAATGATGTCCTAGTTTAATTTAATAATTAAATTAGATATGTAATAATTTATTAAGCATAAGTATAATTATAATGAAAATTATAATTATTAGAATTATAATAGTAAAAACATAAAATGAATTAAATAAAAGTGTGACAAGTGAAACTATATAATATAAATGTTATCAAAATAAATGGAAAGAGGGGGATTTTATGTAGCCAAACACGACCTTATGGCCTTTGGTATAACATAACCGCTAGACGCTTTGTTTTTTTAACTGAAGAGTACGTGCGTGGGGAAACGCCATATCAGTTATTTTTATGCGTATTATCCTAAAACTAAGAGCAGAAAGTTTGGAGAGGAAGAGAGAAATACAGAGTGTTACATAATTGAGAGAAGAGAGAATTCATACTCTGTGTTTGTCAAGAAGAAGGAGAATGAGAGGTGGAAAAGCCTTGTGATCATCTTGCAAATCAAGGACTAAAAGGTATAACCTATTCTTACTTCTAATTTTTAGATTTGTGATTTCTAATATCTGTGAATTGGGAATTATATATATATATATATATATATATATATATATATATGTGTGTGTGTGTGTGTGTATGTGTGTGTGTGTGTGTGTGTGTAAGGTATTGCAAGAATATGATAATCATTGTATATAAGTAATTTTGGTGGTTAAATTTATGAAAGCCATGTTTTATGTTCTTAAGTTTTCTTGGGGAAATAGTGAAATTGGGTTGGTGATTTGTTAGAGTTATTGGTATTTGTGTTGTAGATGGTTTAAAATCTCATATAAGTTGCTTTTATACGATTTTAGAGTATTAAATTCATGGAAAATTGGTTTGAAGAAGAAGATTTCAATAACAGTGGTATATATATATGTATATATGAAATGGCTTAATTGAGTCCACAATTTTATTTTTAAATCATGTAATAATCTATAAATTGATGGTAGATTGTGTTAGTATATCAAGAAACGAAAACAACGTAGTTAGAATGGTGTAATTTGGTTAAGAAACAAAGATTTGGCGATTAAATTCGTTAAAAGTATTGAAATATGAAGAAATTGGCAAAAACATGATTTTAATCCTTTAAATTTGGTTATGTAAGTTGTTTTAGGTGTTAGAATGCTTGACTGTATATGCTATAAGGCTTTAGTTAAGTTTGTAATGTTTGGGTTTGTTCATGTTACATGAAATTAGAATTTTTGGCCTAGAATAGAGTTTGAATTTGTGTTCTACAAAACTGATTCTGGTGCCGAGCGTGGGCGCGCCGGATTCAAAGGTAACCATGGCATAGGCGCGCCAGTGGTCAGTCAGACCCAGTAATGAACTGTTAACAGCATAGCTTGGAGAATGTTAACTTAACATATTTTGATGATTATAGAAGGACCTAAAACATGTTATAAAACGTAATAACATATTACACTATTGAAACTAAAAGATTATGAATTAGTAAGTTATGAATGTTTGTAACGTGATGTCATGAGAATTTGTGTTGATATACAATCACCATGTCGGGTACTGTTATATAATTAGGAGTGTAGATTTATGGTACATGAATGATTAAAATAATCAGGTCTTAAGCTAGAGACTATAGACTTGACTACAATGAGAAGTGAACCCATGAAGTTAATGTTAACATAACTAATTGGTATTGTGGTTCTAATGGTATATGTAGGGTAATTGGCGAACATTTATTATACTTATGTAGCTTACATACGAGGCAAGTTTCCTAACTTCATTCTCTTTATAATGCATGTAAGTTTCATAACTATGTTTATCTTTAGATTGTCAAGCGAGTTTTTTAACCCTAATTTATCAATATGCAAGTTCATAATTCTTATATTAAAGTTGAGCAAGCTTATTGATTCCATCTTGTTTATGATGATACAAGCTCTTGTATTCTAATTCTTTACATTGAACGAGTTTCACAATCCTAAATCTCGTTCTTGCTATTCAAAGCATATACTGTTTAACTTCATTGTTCCAAATGAGATTTCCTAACACTTTTGGATGTAACACTTTACATATATACCATGTCTATTCAATTGTATATTGTCATTATTCGATGTTTGACTTAAGTATCATTGTTCAATTCTATATTATTGTGTTCAACCTTCGAATAGCAAGCATGCTCTTATTGATTGGACAAATCTGTAATTGAATAGTTTTCTAAAATTCTAGAACCACTGATAAGTTAGTTCCAAACTAAACTTTCTTTAGTGTGGAAATTCTAAAGTCAAACTGAGATGAACAACCCTAGTATAGGGGATTTTGTATGCATTAGCGTTTAGATGTTTGTGCACAATACATGGTATGAAGGGCTGATCCCCCTAAGTACGAAAGTAAAAGTGTGTATAGTCTAATGACTGTTAAAGGTTGAAGTAGAAATACTTAATAACCTCATGACATAGTTCGTGGTCTTAAAGACCCTCATATATAAACCTCAAACTTGTTTACTAGTTTTGTCTCGAAGAACAAGTTCTTATTTAATCAGTATTCATTGATTACTCTTATGTTACTGCTATTATCACTCTTTATATCAGTGAGCAATTGTTTGCTCACTCTTGCATTTAAACACTGCAACTAAAGTTGAAAAAATGGATGAGCCATCTTCCAACAAAGGAAAGGGCAAGATGTCCAAGTGATGAAGACTTATTTGAATTTACTTAACTTAAATTATGTCATTAGACTTATGTTATTATGTGATGTATTCCGCAGACTTATGTAATAATTAAAGGTTAGATTACCTGGGAATGTTTTAAGTTGATGTAACCCTTTAATGGGGAAGATATTTATTTAAGTTATGTCTTTATCCTTATTTATGGGTAGTTAGATGTAAATATTTTTAGAAAGTGAGCACCAAATCCTGTGGGGATGAAGTACCTAGATTTGGGGGTTTCACATATATATACTGAATATATATAAAAAACATTCTATCGATGATTTTGAAAAATGAGTAACTGGGGGTCCATGTAATAAGCAAAATTTACAACAAATACTTTAATAAAAACCCCTCTATTTATCTCAATTCACTTGGCTTCACTAAACACATTTTTAATAACATTTATTTATCATTAATATTATAACTCACAATATTAACAACCAGATCATTCCCAGGAAAGAAGGGGCTTTCCAGTAAGGAATTCTCCTTATTGGCGCGCAATTAGGTGACCAAACCCCTTTCATCGACAGAACTTTCTATACATTGTAAATAATGCAAATAATATTATGAATAACTTCGTCGTCTCAATTTATTGATTTAATAATATAAAATATTGTGACAATAATTGAATCAATAATGTGAGATATTATGCAGCAATTACTGTGGCAATAATTGAATAAAACTGAGTTACTTCTCACGTAAGCATCAATAATCAAAGATATTGTGCAATACCGTGTGCTACTGTGCAACCACATATATTACTGTACTTCTATCACTGGGTATTTCAGTAGTTTAACGGTAAAACTTTTGCCGTTATTTTTATTAAATGTTATTTTTGTCATTTTCTAACTCCGACAGTAATTTTCATTGTGGGGTCAACCAATGATTTTGCTGTCGTACGAATATTCCCGGACCAAAAGAATATTTTATGACAACTTGCTTACTTTGCAAAAGTTATAAATATTACCCACAACTATAACATTATATCAAATCCACACCTTATTATTCAAAATAACATTTAGAGAAAAATTAATCTTTATTCATAAAAGTTGGGGTCTTACATCTCCCCTCCTAGTTCTAATCTTGGATCTCCACTAGAGATCATATCCCTAAACTCTAATACCAACTGTGACGCCCCCAAAATAGGTATACACAACCCATTTTGAGTCGTCAAATACATGGTACATAAATCAAATACAAACTTAATTTATACAACTGTTAAGTGTATTGCAAAATATGACAAAACATAAACTGAGAGTTTTTAACACGAATATTGTCTCGTAGACAATATTAAAACTCAAATGGAGTCCTTATTATAATTATTATCACACTATTTTATAAAATAGTGAGGATTACTATAGCCACCATCTTGGACCATCACTCTATTTGCTGACTAGTCCCAGCTATATTGTCATTTCCTAAAGAGACAATGAAAGAAAAGGGTGAGCTCAACTAACCCAGTAGAGAATATTATGACTAAGATAATGTTGAATAAATTATCCTTAGCCTTCAACTGTGTAAAACTCATAGAATACAATACACAACAAATTTAACTGCAACGGAACAAGCAATCCATTAGAAGAGTCAAGTAGAGCATGAGGTCTACTATCTTCTATGATTTGAAAGTTCATCATCAATATTTTATCTCTATAACACATCTCAATAAATAATCCACATCACCGAATTATCCATGCACTATGGGCCAAGGATATTTGTAAGTATCACATCCACAAATTATCCATGCACTACAGGCCAAAGATATTCGTTATTATTACCAGTGGTCATGATCATACCAAATAATTGTTTATCAATACACTACGGGCCAATGAGGACTTTTTACCACATCATTTGTCTGTAACATTACAGGTCATGATTATGCCGATACATAATTTCTGGTCATAATAATACCAATCAATAGTCCGTCTATGCACTACGGGCCAAAGATGACTTTCATCACAATATAAGCATGAGGATGATGACAATGGTATAAGAATCAATCAAACGAGATCAAGGATAAATATTAAAGATTTTTAATTTATCCAGAGTTTAAGAATGTCCAAATTGTCAACATGATAACTACTTTGTGGAGTAAAATTCAAGAATGATTCTCATGTATCAAAAAGAATTTGGACAGAAAAGAAATCAATTTTTTTGTCGTGAATAGTATCCCGTGAATAGTACCCCAACTTGAAAAGATTAAAATTTAACAATAATATTTCTGTGAAACGATACTAGATGAAACGCAAATTTCAAGGATATTCTACTAATTTCAAGGAGTATAGACGCAATACTTATCAAAATAAGTGTAGAATTAGGAATATAAAATGAAATAATATTACATACATACTACAGAGTATGGAAGAAAATATTATTTCTTACGAATATTGAACAAAAGTAATATCCCTTACCTTAGAAGGAGACTATTTTTGACTGGTATGACGGGGATATTCTTGAAAAAAACTTGTACTGTTTTCAACACTTAAAGCTTCCTTAAACTCAAATGAAATACACTCAAAATTATAGAAGATGAATTCTCTGATTCTAGTATGATTTTCATTTCTAAACTAAGCATCCTATTTATAGGAGAATGGCAGGATACTATTTAAAAAGAAAATCACGAGTGAACAATAATATTATCACGGATGAAACTGATGAAATTTTTGATTTTCACTATGCTGCATTATACAGCACTATGCAAACACTATGCAATATAATGAAATACTATGCAAACTGTGATGCCCTCAAAATAGGTATACATCACCCATTATGAGTCGCCAAATACATGTTACATAAATCAAATACAAACTTCTTTTATAAGATACGAAAAAAGTATAGCTAAGAGTTTTTACACGGATATTGTCTTCTAGACAGTATCCAAACTCAAATGGAGTCCTCATTACATTTATTATAACCCCATTTCATAGAATAGTGAAGACTACTATAGCCACCATCTCGGACCATCACTCCGTTCTTCGACTAGTCCCAACTGCATTCTCATTTCCTGAAGAGAACAATGAAAGTAAAAGGGTGAGCTCAACTAGCCCAGTAAGAAAAATTATGACTAAGATAATGCAGAATAAATTATCATTAGCCTTTAACAGTGTTAAACTGATAATAAACAACAAGTTTAACTGCAGCGGAACAAGCAATCCATTAGAAGAGTTAGGTAGAGCATGATATCTACTATCTTCTATGATTTAAAAAGTTTATCATCAACTTTATCGCTGAGACTCAGCTCAATAAATAATCCACATTACTGAATTATCCATGCACTACGGCCCAAGGATATTCATTAGTATATCGTCCACGAATTATCCATGCACTACGGGCCAAAGATATTCGTGTAATCACCAATGATCATGATCATACCAACAACTGTCCATCAATGCATTACGAACCAATGATGACTTTTACCACATCATTTGTAACATTACAGGTCATGATTATACCGAATGATCCCTGGTCATAATCATACCAATCAACAGTCCATCTATGCATTACGGCCAAAGATGACTTTCATCACAATATAAGCATGAGTATGATTACAATGATATAAGAATTCAGTTAAAAGAAAGAAAATGATAAATTTTTAAAAATTATAATTTTATTTATCCAGAATTCAATAATGTCCAAATTGTCAACATGATACTGCTTTGTGGAGTAAAATTCAAGAATAATATTGTATTAAAAATGATTTGGACAGAAAAGAAATCAAATTTTGTCATGAATAGTACCCCGGGTGAATAGTACCCGTGAATAGTACCCTGTGAATAATACTTCGTGAATAGTACTTTGGGAATAATACTCTGTGAATAGTACCTTGTGAATAGTACTTTATGAATAGTATCCCATAAATAGTACTTTATGAATAGTACCCCATGAATAGTACTTTATGAATAATATTTCGTGAACAATACTTCGGCATGAAAAGCTTAAAATTTAACAAGAATGTTCAAAAAATATCATTATGAAACGAAACTAGATGAAACACAAATTTGAAGGATATTCTACTAATTTCACGGAGTATAGAAGAAAAAATTTAACAGAATGAGTGTAGAATTAGGAATACAAAATAAAATAATATTACTTACATACTACAGATTATGGAAGAAAATATTATTTCATACAAATATTGAACAAAAATAATATCCCTTACCTTAGTAGAAGGCTGGATACTGGAATAGTGAAGTAGCAGAATACTCTTCTTCTTCCTCTCTATAGTTTCTCTCTCTATAATTACTCTTGTGAGTCTTAGTGAATTGGTGAGAGTGAAAGAAGAATGAGCTTCTATTTATAGGAAAACATAGTTTCGATAATTGCACGATTAGGGGCTAGAATTATTACAGTATAGTACCTTCATCTATACCTTTATTTTTAATTTAGTCCTTCAAGTATTATCAATCTTGTACCACCTCCCCTAATAGTACATGTATGTGAATCAATAGTTCTATACATGTGAACCAACAGTAAATTGCATGTGAACTAATAGCAATTAATTGCTCATTTATCCGATTAATTGCCCGTTTGGTCAATTTAACATCCATAAATCAATTATTATCGAAATAAATGTCAATATCCACTAACACTAATAATCCCAACACAATGAAAATATTTTTATCAATAATTTCATCTTTAATCAACATGAACTTATTCATTATTAATATTATAACTCACAATATTTAACAACCAGATCATTTCCAGGAAAGAGGGGGCTTTCCGATATGGATTTCTCCCTATTGGCACACAATTAGGTGACCAAACCCCTTTACTCGACAAAACTTTCTAGACATCGTCAATAATGCAAATAATAATATGAATAACTTTGTCATCTCAATTATTGATTTAATAATATAAAATATTATGCAGATGATACTGTGACAATAATTGAATCAATAATATGAGAGATATTACGTAGCAATTACTGTAGCAATAATTGAGTATAATTGAGTGACATCTCACGTAAGCATCAATAATCAATACTGTGTGCTACTATGCAACCATGCGTATTACTGTACTTTTACCACCGGGTATTTCAACAGTTTAACGGTAAAACTTACACCGTTATTTTTATAAAAAGATATTTCCGTCGTTTTCTAACTCCGACTACACTTCCGTTGTGGGTCTACCAATGATTGTGCCGTCGTACGAATATTCCCTGTTAAAATGAATATTCCCCGACCAATCGAATATTTTATAACAACTTGCTTACTTTGCAAAATTTGTAAATATCACCCACAACTATAATGTTATATAAAAATTCACACATAATATTAAAAAATATATTTCAAAAAAAATTTAATCTTTATTCATAAAAGTTGGGGTCTTACAACCTCCCCTTCTTATAAAATTTTGTCCTCGAAATTGGGGTAAATACCTGGTATGACGAAGAGGTGAGGATACCTTGACTTCATTTTAGATTCTAACTCCCAGGTCATTTCCTCAACATCGTGGTTTCTCCAAAAAACTTTGACTTGAGGTATAACCTTGGAGCATAGAATATGATCCTTCTTATTCAAGATTTTATCAAGTATCTCCTCATACATTAAATCTTCTGCTATCTCTTCTAGTTCTAATTAAATAATGTGGTTAAAGTCTTCCACATATTTACGTAACATCGATACGTGAAAAACATTATGAACACGCAACATACTTAGCAGTAAGGCAAGTCTATAGGCCAAAGTTCATACTCGATCGAGGATTTCAAATGGACCAATTAAATCGAGGGTTGAGATTTCCTCTCTTCGTCAATTCTTGCTTCTAGAATAACGCCTTCTTGTACCTTCTTCTTCACATTCATCAGCTCTAAGTCTGTAACTTGAGCGGCTTTAACTTTATCGATTAAAGTTGATTCTAATCGTATATTCGCTATCTTCACGTAGGTTCTTGGAGTCTTTAACTCTATCTCCATATTTTATAAGTCGTACGAAATGGGTCTTTGTGTTAACAATATTGTACTCATAAACATATATGATCTTCCACTCAACGCGTCAGCTACCACATTCACTTTTCTAGGATGGTATTGAATGGTATGATCGTAATCTTTCAACAGCTGAGCCAATGTCGTTGTCCCTTGTTGAGCTCCTTTTGAGTGAAGAAATATTTGAGGCTTTTATGATCTGTATAGATCTCCACTTTCTCCCCATACAGGTAATGCCTCCAGATTTTAAGCGCGAAAACGATAGCTGCCAACTCTAGATCATGAGTATGATAATTCCTCTCATATTCTTTGAGTTGTCATGAGGCATAGGCTATGACTTTCCCATGTTGCATGAGAACACATCCTAAACCTTTGCCTGAAGCATCGTTGTATATGACAAATCCCTCCGAACTAGATGGTATTGTCAGAACAAGTGCTGAAATGAGTCTCCTCTTGAGTTCTTGAAAACTCTTCTCACATTCCTCGCTCCAACCGAATTTTGTATCATTTCGAGTCAGTTATGTTAATAGAGTAGCGATTCGAGAAAAACCTTCCCCGAATCTCCGATAATAACCAGCTAAACCTAGAAAGCTATGTACTTCGGTCATTGACTTAGGTTTCTCCCAGCTTTGAATTGCTTCAATCTTTGCTGGGTTAACAGACATTCTGTGATTTGATATCACGTGCCTAAGGAATGCTACTTCCTCAAGACAGAACTCGCATTTCTTTAACTTGGCATAGAGCTTGTTTTCACAAAGCTTTTGGAGTATCAGCATCAAGTGTTGCTCATGATCTTCTCGGCTTTTGGAGTATATGAGAATGTCATCAATAAAGACGACTATAAAATGATCTAAATATTCCTTAAATACCCAGTTCATCATATCCATAAAGGCAGCAGGAGTATTAGTCAATCTAAAAGACATGACTAGAAATTCATAATGCCCATACTGAGTTCTGAAAGTAGTCTTTGGAATGTCATCAGTTTTAATCTTTAACTGATGATAGCTGAAATTAAGATTGATATTTGAAAAGAATTTAGCGCCTTGCAACTGGTCAAACAGGTCATCAATGCGAGACAACGGATACCTATTCTTGATGGTGACATGATTCAACTCTCGATAATCAATACAAAGTCGCATACTTCCATTTTTCTTCTTTACGAATAGAATAGGAGCACCCCAAGGAGACGTACTAGGAAGAATGAAATCGATGTCTAATAATTCCTACATTAGGGTTTTTAACTCCCGAAGTTCAATAGGAGCCATTCGACATGGGGCTTTGGAAATGGGTTTTGTACCAGGTTCAAGGTCGATACAAAATTTGATTTTACGCTCTAGGGGTAGGCCAGGAAGTTCTTCCGGGAATACGTCAGGAAATTTATTAATAATATAAATATTATTCAAATTTGACGTATTTTTGTTTAAATCCATGACATTGGCTAAGAAAGCTTGACATCCGTTTTTCAATAAATAAATAACTTTATGACTTGATATGACAGTGATTGACTTTAGTGGTTTGGTTGCTTGAATTCGCATATGTAAAACCCCGACTTTTATAAAATAAAAGTCTAATTTAATTTATGATTATTATTTTTAAAATTTAAAAATGTTAAATTGATAAATGGTCAAACGAATATTTAATCGGATAAATGAGCAAATAAAGAGGAAAGAAAATATTTTTTTTATTTAATAGCCATGTGGGGCGGCTGATTGCTTGGATAATTGAGGGGGGGGGGAGAGAGAGAATTAATTGGGGAGACAAGGAAAAGATAAAGGAAGAAAAGAGGAGGAAGAGGGAGTAAGAAAGAAAAATAAAAGAAGGAAAAAGGATACTCCTACTCATTTTCCACCCACAGGAGTATTAGACAAAAGAGAGAGAAAGAGAGAGAGAGAGAGAGAGAGAGAGAAGAAGAAGAAGAAGAAGAAGAAGAAGAAGAACCAAGATGAGGAAAACTTAAATAAGTATGAAGGATGAAGCAAACTATGAAGTAATGAAGGAAGAATAAGAACTCAAAAGGTAAAACCAAAATTTTCATCTCTTTAATTTTCCTAAGAGTTTGATTTGTTGAATGTTGGGTTATAGGGGATCATGATGGATCAAAAGTAATAAGGAAGTATATGATAAAGATTTTATGTTTAATCCATGTCATAATAGAATTTAAGATCAAAAGGTTAGGCATATGTTTGAGGATGAACAAAAGTTATGTTGAGGACTTAAATCAAACTTGTAAACGTGTTGATGGTTGATTTATGTGTAAAATCTGAGAAGGAGGATCTATAGATTAAGAAGTTATGGAAATATTCCAATTTGAACGAACTAAAAATGATTTAAATTGAAGTTGTGATTAAAGTTTTCGTAAAACATGTTAATCAATGAAAAACTTAGCCTTGGGGGACTTTGGAGCCAAATTTTGGAATAATTAATGAAATCTAAAAAATTATGAAATCATGGGGGTTTCGTAGAGCATGTTACAATCTTTCCGTAGCCTTAAAAACGGACTAATTCCGACTTAAAATGAAGAAGTTATGAAGATTTGAAGTATGTGCGTCAAAAGTTGCAAAATCTAGAAAATTGGAGTTAAGTGTCAAGGGTCGAGCACCTAGGCGCTAGGCTCGGTGCTTAGACTCTGTTCTTGGGCACCTAGGCTCTTGTCCAAGGCCAAATTTGGGCGCCTAGGCGCTGGTAAAGTGTTAAGCCAAAATCTGTCCGGATGTCCTTTAGTAAATTGGGCATAACTTTTTCATACGAACTCCGATGATTGAGATGATTCAGAATGATTCGGAAAGATAACGAGTAGACCTAAAACTTTCATTCTTTATGTTTTTAGATTTTAGGTCGGGATCAATGCCTTAAATGGCTATTTTATGGACTGATGTGCATTCAAAGGCAATCAGAAGACGTCGGGCATGCACGTAGGCAACGTGTAATGTTTTCGACGACAAAAGATGTTGTTCTAAGTTGTAAAACATGAACATTATTAAATATAATGATATTATGCGATAAATAAAGACAACTTAAATGAATTATTAGTTGGTGTATATGTTATTCGAGATAATTATGATTTGATGTTGATCCTTACTTTTAATAGAATTTAAATTATTTATAAGTAAGGTACTGATTTGATTCTTACGTAAGAAGTCACTCGGTATTTATTTCAATAATTACCACAGTAGTTATTACACACTGACTCATATTATTTGATATGATATAATTAAACCAGTTGGCAGTATTGAGAGTCTATGTTAATAATTGTGAATAATGGTTCAAAGATTGAAAAGTGTGTTGATTAAAGATAAGTATGATACACATATGTTTGTTCAATTATTTTCTTTTTACAAAAGTAAGTTTGGCAGGACTTGTCGACACTCTACTTTTTCCTAAAGTAGTATGGACCACAACTTTATTATTGAACAAATTTTGTTAAAACGTGTACAAGTTGATTTAATTTCCTCTGCGGGACCATAAATTCCATTACCATTATTATATACCTCTTTTGGTTATTTTGTCAAAGCAGGTGTGCTAGTTGTCTACTAAATTTTTAGTATAAATAGGTTTCCGGTTGAGTAACTAAACACAGACGATCACTACACTAAAAATATAGAATTCTTTTACTTCAATATTGTGAGTATAATATTGTGAGTATTTTTATTGAGTGTAATATTACTCCAAGTGTAGATAAGGAATGCAAGCATTGTTTAAGATGATCAATTTCAAAGAAAGCAGAATCAAGTCACATGCTAAGGTAAGAGATATCATTATTGTGGTAAGGGTTATCATTTTAATGGTAAAGTGATATCATTTTCTTTCAAACTTCATATTATTGTAAGATGTTATTATTCGTTTCTTCAGCTTATCATTAAATGATGAAAGATCCTGAAAGGATTAGAATATCCTTAATAGTTTGTGCTTCATCTATTATTATGTTATCAATTTGGACTCTGGATAATTAAGTTAAAAGTCACTAAGATCTATGTTATCTTATTATTATGATAATTTATGTTTATTCATTATATATATCATTGTCATCATTCTCAAGCTTATATTGTGTTAAAAGTCATCTATGGCCAGTAGTGCATAGATGAACTTGTTATAATTATGACCAGGGATTATTCGGTATAATCATGACCGTAATGTTACAAACGATGTGGTAAAAGTCATCTTTGGCCCGTAGTGCATAGATGGACTTGGTATGATTATGACCAGGGATTATTCGGTATAATTATGACAGTAATTGAAAACACGAATATCCTTGGCCCGTAGTGCATGGATAATTCATGGTCGTGATACTATTAAGCTGAGTCTCAGCATTATTGGGTTTATAGTTGTATATTTTTGGCCTGTAGTGCAAAGATGGACTGTTGGTTATTGGTTTTACAGTTGTATATATTTGGCTTGTACTGCAAAGATGGACTGTTGGTTATTGGTTTTACAGTTGTATATCTTTGGTCTGTAGTGCAAAGATGGACTGTTGGTTATTGGTTTTACAGTTGTATATCTTTGGCCTGTAGTGAAAAGATGGACTGTTGGTTATTTGTTTACAGTTGTATATCTTTCGCCTGCAGTGCAAAGATGGACTGTTGGTTATTGGTTTTACAGTTGTATTTCTTTGGCCTGTAGTGCAAAGATGGACTGTTGGTTATTGGTTTTATAGTTGTATATCTTTGGCCTGATTGCAAAGTTGGACTGTTGGTTATTGGTTTTATAGTTGTATATCTTTGGCCTGTAGTGCAAAGTTGGATTGTTGATTTACTTGATCATAAATATGAATTGTGATTTAATTATAATCTGTGGTGGTTCAGGTGAAGACAGGTGATGAAAGTTCTCTTTGTCTTAGGTATAACCAAGAACTGTTGATGACTATTACAGGAATGAAATATTAACGATGGACTTTTAATCTAGAGGAGATAGTAGACATTATGTTCTACTTGACTCTTCTAATGGATTGTTGATTCCGCTGCTATTATGGTTGGAAACTTTTATCTTCTACCATATGTTCTAAATATCTGAATTATTATTGATGAAGACTATTGATAATTTAATTATCATAAGTCATGATATTCTTTACTGGGCTATTTGTGATCACCCTTTTACTTCACCACCCCTTTCAGGTAATAAAAGTGTAGCTGGGACTAACAGAGAGAACATGGGTATAAAGTGGTGATACAAATTAGTCACAAGCCTAATCAAATTATGAAACGGTGTGGCATAATAATTGTACTGAGAACTTAAAATGTGTGTGACATGTTTTATACATCATTTGATATTTAATTTTGGTGAACAACAATAGGGTGAGGTGAATCAGAATATGGAAGCGTCAAAGGTGCACTCCATTAGAATGAGGAGAACATAAATCTTCTCGTGTTCCTTCAGGGACTTGATATAATTGTTGTTGTACTTTATATGGCATTGTAATAATTTAAATATGAATATTGTCGTATTATATACGTAACAATATTTGTATTAAAATTACAGTATATGAGTCATCGTATTTTGCACGACAGTTGTATAAATAGAGTTGTAAGTAGTGTATTTTCTGGCGATCCAAAATGTGTGATGTATAACAATTTTGGGGGCGTCATATTTGATATCAAAACTTAGGGACATGATCCCTGGCTGAGATGTGGGGCGGCTGATTGCTTGGATAATTGAGGGGGGAGAGATAATTAATTGGGGAGACAAGGAAAAGATAAAGGAAGAAAAGAGGAGGAAGAGGGAGTAATAAAGATAAATAAAAGAAGGAAAAAGGACACTCCTACTCATTTTCCACCCACGGGAGTATTAGATAAAAGAGGGAGAGAGAGAGAGAGAGAGTGAGAAGAAGAAGAAGAAGAAGAAGAAGAAGATGAACCAAGATGAGGAAAACTTAAATAAGCATGAAGGATGAAGCAAATTATGAAGTAATGAAGGAAGAATAAGACCTAAAAATGTAAAACCAAAATTTTCATCTCTTTACTTTTTTTAAGAGTTTGATTTTTTGAAAGTTGGGTTATAGGGGATCATGATGGTTCCAAAGTAATAAGGAAGTATATGATAAAAATTTTATGTTTAATCCATGTCATAATAGAATTTAAGATCAAAAGGTTAGGCATATGTTTGTGGATGAAAAAAAGTTATGTTGAGGACTTAAATCAAACTTGTAAAACTGTTGATAATGTGTAAAATCCAAGAAGGAGGATCTATAGATTAAGAAGTTACGTAAATATTCCAATTTGAACGGACTAAAAAATGATTTAAATTGAAGTTGTGATGAAAGTTTTCATAAAACATGTTAATGTTAGGTTTGTAATATTTATGAACGCAATCAAATTGCAAAAATAAGCGGAAACGTGGAAAATCAGAGTTTAAAAATTTTTACAAACCATATACCCGGATCACCCTTTATGCACAATTATTAATTAAACGAAAAAGATGAATAAGAAACATACCCTTGAAGATCCGAGCTTCCTCAGGTACAAGTTCACCTCCAATCCTTTTTTCGCTCAACTTGAATCCACCAGTTTGGTTCCTTCCTTTGATCAACGTTAGCCACCCAAGTGTTTGGCCTCTAGAGGTGATCCACCAAGGAAGAATAAGAATTCAAGAAGATGGGTATTTGGCTCAAACCCTAGTTTTCTTATCTCTATAGAAAAGGAGCGTACTCTCCCAACTATTGGAATTACGTATGTTGTAAAAGTTAACAACCTCCCACCCATAATAAGACTCCTCTTATTTATATATGTGGGCAACCCTCCTTAACAATTAAGTAATTGGGTTTTATTTTAATTAATTAAATTCTTTTAATTAATTAAGCTCCCTAATCTTATTAGGGACAATTAATTAAACTCTTTTAATTAATTTGCCTCCTAATCCTATTAAGAATATGTGAGAGTACTTTTATTAATTAATTCCCAAACTCCTTTAGGAATTAAATAATAATAATAGTAATAATAATAATAAGACTCTCTTATTAATTTATATTTAATATTTCCAAAATATTAAATAATAAATATTAAGCTATTTAATTTATTCTATCACCATAGATTAAATTAAATATACTTAACTTATTATTACGATTATGCCATTTGCTTCTTAAATAATTATTCTTCCTTTATATAGTGTGACCCTTTAGGTTCTCCATATTAAACCGGTTGTGAATAAATCAATTAGAACAATTCTAATCTTATTTAAATAAATAAATTAAACAATTAATTTATTTAAATAAATAATATTTATTCTACAATAGGATAAGCCTCCCTAGCGATCAACGACTTTCCAGATAATATAGATTTCAACATTAATCATAAAAGAACCTTTGAGTAAATAGTTACCGACAATTCAATCCTTCCACCATACAATGTCCCAATTAAATATAAGACATGGAATTCTTGTCAAGTCTTATTTTATTTAATTATATGTATTTCGACTCTTAAATGCATAACTCAAATAATGCAAATTAGAAACTCCTTTCTAATTTCATTCGCCGCCGCCAAGGACTCTTTGGGTTGTCATTTATCGAATCACATAGGACATTTCTCTTCTTTTAATAAGTGGTAGATTCTTTATTGATCATACATTATCTCCATGTACAACTTATTATACCCAAGCATACCCTTTGATATACCCTAAGGGTCTTAAGGAATAAGTCAAAGTATAACTCATCATACACAAGATACTATGATGATCTCAAGTCCAAGGATCACTTGTACTACTACTATCACTACAGAATTCTAATGACAAAAGTAAAACTCCATTAGGTATTCCTTAGCGAGCCAATGCGTTCGATGAACTTATTCTCTAATAAGCACCTACATACTTGCTTTAGTGTCTCCACACAAATGATCATGAGATCAATCATCCTCATCCAATGAGCAAACAACGTATGTACCAATCTATCCGGATTTACTAATCCCCAATTTAGTAATCCAATGATTGGGAACTATTTTAGTTTTTAGCTTTCTAAGAATTTAGATCTCATTAGAATGATCATCATCATTATTCTAAAAGCATTGCTTAAAACTATGGGTTTATCACATATTATAAAAACAAAGATCATGTAGATAATTTAAAGCCTTTAATAAATTAATACTTTTTATTAATAAATGAATAAGATTGTTACAAAGTATATGCTTTATCATCAAACATGATTGGCTTGTGTGCATATTACTTTCAATCTCTCACTTGCACTAAAGCCAATCGCCATGGTATCTCATACCTTCTTCTCTAAGTGAGCGATTATCCTCTTTGTTGGATAAGCTTCAAAGAAATGGATATGTAATGTTGTTCTTGAGATTCCACTATCTCTATAGTGATTTCCCATCTTTCAATGATTCTTTAATCAAATGAAAGTGCCACAACACATGTTTAGATCCAAGATGAGACTTAGGAACTATTCCTAGTTACAGTAATGAACTTTTCATCCAAACAATCAACTCAGTAGCTTCATTTATAGCTATATACTTTGTCTTTATCACTAAACCAAAGAACTCTTTTCTTTGTTTGGAACCTTTCCAATTCATCGCACCTAATTGCTCAAGATAACGCTTTACCTTAAAGTGGATTTTCGTCATCTTGGTCTCTGTCGAAAAACTTGAGTGCATTAAGCCCTCTAGTTTTAATTAAGACCCACCATGAATATGATCACATCCTTAGTGCTTGGGTTAAGCACTTTAAGATGTTTTTCACCGACTCATAGTGAACTTCTCCATAATATGATTGATCAACATCGGGTCTCGTGACATTTCATTGCATGCATGATTGTCACTCATGCGACCTCTCTTTCGTGAGTCTGTGGGGACTATTAAGAGAGATATACTCCATAGCTCATCGACATGAGACATCTCTTGGAGTTTGCCATGCTAAACGACTTTAGCATCAAATGAATATCGTTCCTTGGGTTAAGTCGAGCATCCTCTTAAATCTATCTATATAGATTTATATCCCCAATTAAGATACTCTTCCAAATCATTCATGGAGGAATGTTTAGACAACTTTATCTTCTTGATTGTAGCATTGGTATGTTATTCCTCATCGTAGTATATCAACATATAGTACTAGGAATGTCACGATGCTCCCACTGACCCTTTTGTACACACTAGGTTCATTCTTACCTCATCGTATGTAACTCCGGATCATCATCTTCTATGATGCGTACCTCATCATCATCATCCATGATGAATCCATACCTCCTAGGTATCTTGATATTATTATTCGGTTATGATTTTGATCTTATTGTGGTACAATAGAGTTCATCTCTGAGTTCCTCTTATTTGACTTATAGTGTTTTGTGGATCATGAACTCTTCAAGATCTATAATCCTCCCACTAGCCCTTTCAATGATAAACATCTTTATCTTAGAAGGCAGCGTGTTTCGTAATAAACACCTTTTGCTAAGTAGAATTATAGAACATATACCCTAAACTTACTTTAGGATGTCCCACAAATCTGTAATGTCAAATCTTGTCCCAAGCTTATCCTTCGAAACCGTTTCACATAAGTTGGACAACCCCTTATCTTAACATACTTAAGATTAGGAATCCTCCCTGTCCATAACTTTTATGGAGTCTTGGGCCGGATTTAGAGGTTACCTTTTCGTAGATATGCACCCATTTTTAGGACATGACCCTAGAAGGATCTTTGGAATGTCGGTAAAATCATTATGGACCGCACCATGTCCAACAAGGTACGATTTTTCATTCAGATACATCAATCAATTATTGCGTATCAGGATGTGTCCATTATGAGAAAACCATTTGAGATGATCTAGAAACTTATTGCACAAGTATTTATTCCTTGATCTAATCAAAGAATCTTAATACATTGCCAATTTGTTTCACTTCTGAATTCTTTAAACCTTTCAAATAATTCACACTTGTATTTTAACAAATACACACATTCAACTCTTTGAATGATCATCTCCTTTTTCTTATACTAATTTGTTCAATATGCAAAATTATTTTCATGTTAGTCAAGTATACAAAATTTATTAAGTAATATTCGATTCTATACAAAACATTATTATTATAAATAGAACAACAATTGTTCTTAATTATAATACCAAAGATTTCCTTGTCCAACAATAAAATGGAAATAATATTTTTAACAAGAACTGGAATACAATAACAACTTATTGACTTAATAGATTTGCTCGTAGGCATTGCTAAACTATAAGTTTCTATGGCTAATATGACAACCTTTGTTACATTTCCGCACATAGGATTACTTATATTTGTTTAGCTTTTACTATTTGGTCCCTTCATAAATCTATATTTATGATAACCAAAGTCGGTATCCAATACCCAAGTAGAACCTTGACTTAAAGAAAAATTTATTTCAATCATGAACAAAATCGTATTTATAAGAAACTTCACTAAGCTTCTTTGGTTAGCCTCTCGCAAGACGCTTCGCAGCTTTCTTTCCAGTGTCCGGAAGCTTATTGCGGTGGAAGCAAACTCCTTTGCTATCCGTATCGCTTTTGTTCTTATTATTCTTTGTTTATGCCTTTTTGTTTACCTTCTTTGAATCGTTCTTCTTTTCAGAAGATCCTTTGGCCCCTACCAGTAAGACATGGTCTTTCTTGGTTGGAAAGTGACTCTCAACATTTTTCAACATGTTAAGCAAATCGCAAAGTCGATATCTAGCTTGTTCATATGAAAAATTCACAACAATTAATGAAAGGAGTAGGGAGTGAGTGCAAGATCAAATCTTAGCTCAACTCTCCATCCATGACAAAACCAGTTGTCCTAATTGTTCAATCAAATTGATCATGTTTAAGACATGTGTGTTGTACTGTAGTGTCATTGGTCATTCTAGATCGGAAGAGCTCCTTAGATATCTGATATCTATCAGTCCTACTTTCCTCACCATTAACTACTTGATGTGCAGGAATATAGTAGGAGCATCCATAGTTTCATCTTGTCGTCAAGCTCACATTACTCATGGATGCTTGAGCATGATGCATCGAGCTAATTGTGCATCATCTTGCCACTTTCTAAAAGTAGCAATCTCTTCCTTAGAGGCATTTTCTGAAACCATTGCAGGGATAGGCGTATTAAGGACATAAGATAGCTTTTCAGCTATGAGAACTATTCTCAAATTCCTTAACCAATCCGTTTAATTCTGTCCGATTAAATAACATCTAATATGCTTCGCAATGATAATAATTTAGACATTGTAAAATTCTGTAAATGAATTTGTAATTAACAACATTTTAACATACATTCTTTTATTAATTACCAAAATAAATTAGGTCTTGTTTTAAATTGGTATCTCCCACTATTTTCTTCAAACTATATTACCCTCACTTATATAGTTTGGCAAAATCTAATTAAAGATTTGCTAGTGAGAATAAGGATCCCATTTCAAATGTATATAGCCTGTGGTGTGACACAACAAACTATATATAAATAAATAGGTAGACAACTTTTGTCAATTACATCAACTATGCAACTCCTTTTCTTTTGCCTCTTAGATTATTTTTGATCAGTGGTGGCACATCCGAATCAAAATTATCCAAGTTAAGTCCGACCTAGCACTCCATATATTCAAAAAGAAAAATATCATCCTTGTGGTGACACAACAAAACAATATTGTTCAATTTTCTTTATAAGCATCAAATGTGATAAATTAACATCTTAAATACTTAATACTTGCCTTGTGGTGACACAACAAACTCATATTAAATATTTAATACTCTATTAATTTTATCATGCTAGAAGGCGACGTTCGATATTCCAAATATCTTTGAACGCTTAGGACTTAATATAAAAATTGAGGGGTTTGTTATTAATTTTGTCTCATCTTGTTTAGCGCACATGCACATATATATATAAAATATGCGTCATATTAATGAACATGCGAAACATGTTTGCATAATATATAATATATATAGTATAAACATGCACATATAGAATACTATATTCTACCCGGATTGATTATGAACTTTTATTCTAGTTTGGTTCACTAGAGCCACCAAGTGAACCAAAAGGTCAAACCCTAGGGGTGCAAGAAATAATATTTAAATATAACTATTACATTTAAACCCGGGCTCCATTACAAACGGGTCTTCAAGCGCCTCCTTTTCCTTGATCTCCAATTTTTCAAAATTAATTCTAACTATTCCTATTACAAAACTATTTAAAATAAATAGAAACCTTGATCGAAATCGAGGGAAGTACATAGGAGGAGTTAGAATTTACATTCGTAAAAATTAGAGAAGGCGAGGTGTGAGACCCATTTAATAAAACCCATACATTCATGCATCCAACTAAAATAAAATCTAATCACATTCGTCAATAGTCCATAATCAATCCCATTTATTATCATACACATCACCATATGCATCAATAAATAACATTCATCTTATGAATAATAAACATTCAATATATATATTGATATCATTTAATGGGCAAAATTAGTTAGTATAAAATCTAATTTTGAATAAATAAAAACTCCTTTATTTTAATCCAAATTTAAATCAAAATAAAACTATTTTATTTTAATTTATTTAATTTTGAATAAAATAAACTATTTTATTTTAATCAAAATCTTTAATCAAAATAAATTCCTTTATTTTAATTAATTATGGAATCTAATTCCATAAAAAAATAAATAAATAAAATAAACTCCTTTATTAAAGGAAACACGGATTCTCTTTCCTATTCACAAATAAACTCCTTTATTTTGAATAATATGAAATCATATTTCATATCTAAATAAACTCATTTATTTAAGGAAATTAGGATTCTCTTTCCTATTCACGAGATAAACTCCTTTATTTTGAATAATATGAAATCTTATTTCATATCTAAATAAACTCCTTTATTTAAGGAAACATATAATCCAATTTCAACTCCAATTAGTTATCATGGAATACAATTTCAACTCTAATTAGTTAGCATGAAATCTAATTTTAAAATTAAAATAAACTTTATATTTTAAAATTAAAATAAACTTTTATTTTAATTATAAAATAATTATATATATATATATATATATTATATTAATCGTATAATATATATATATATATATATATATAATATCCGTACCAATTCACGTGGCCATTAAACCAATCCTTATACGGCACATTGAATCCTTAGTATATATATATATATATATATATATATATATATATATATATATATATGCTTTCCTTCCATGGAACTCCTTTATTAATAATAAAATAGTAATTCGTGAAACATCCGACTAAGCAAAAAAAAAAACTAAGATTACTAATAATAAAAAAAAAGCGTTCGTTTTTTTTTTTTTTTTTTAAATTTTATACAAACAAATTATGCCCAATTAAATTGTTTCTAAACACATATCAATATACATATCAAATCGAGCAATTAATAATTTGCATAAAGGTTTGGGCTCGATACCAATTATTAGGTTTGTAATATTTACGAACGCAATCAAATTGCAAAAATAAGCTAAGCGTGGAAAATCGAGTTTAAAATTTTTACAAACCATATACCCGGATCACCCTTTATGCACAATTATTAATTAAACGAAAAAGATGAATAAGAAACATACCCTTGAAGATCCGAAGCTTCCTCGTGTACAAGTTCACCTCAAATCCTTTTCGCTCAACTTGAATCCACCGGGTTTGGTTCCTTCCTTCGATCAACGCTAGCCACCCAAGTGTTTGGCCTCAGAGGTGATCCACCAAGGAAGAATAAGAATTCAAGAAGATGGGTATTTCGCTCAAACCCTAGTTTTCTTATCTCTACATAGAAAAGGAGCGCACTCTCCCAACTATTGGAATTACATTATGTTGTAAAAAGTCAACAACCACTCACCCATAATAAGACTCCTCTTATTTATATATGTGGCAACCCTCCTTAACAATTAAGTAATTGGGTTTTATTTTAATTAATTAAATTCTTTTAATTAATTAAGTTCCTAATCTTATTAGGGACAATTAATTAAACTCTTTTAATTAATTTGCCTCCTAATCCTATTAAGAATATGTGAGAGTATTTTTATTAATTAATTCCCAAACTCCTTTAGGAATTAAATAATAATAATAGTAATAATAATAATAAGACTCCTCTTATTAATTTATATTTAATATTTCCAAAATATTAAATAATAAATATTAAGCTATTTAATTTATTCTATCATCATAGATTAAATTAAATATACTTAACTTATTATTACGATTATGCCATTTGCTTCTTAAATAATTATTCTTCCTTTTATGGTGTGACCCTTTAGGTTCTCCATATTAAACCGGTTGTGAATAAATCAATTAGAACAATTCTAACCTTATTTAAATAAATAAATTAAATAATTAATTTATTTAAATAAATAATATTTATTCTACAATAGGGATAAGCCTCCCTAGCGATCAACGACTTTCTAGATAATATAGATTTCAACATTAATCATAAAAGAACCTTTGAGTAAATAGTTACCGTACAATTCAATCCTTCCACCATACAATGTCCCAATTAAATATAAGACATGGAATTCTTTCACAAGTCTTATTTTATTTAATTATATGTATTTCGACTCTTAAATGCACAACTCCAAATAATGCAAATTAGAAACTCCTTTCTAATTTCATTCTGCCTTGGCCAAAGACTACTGAGTTGTCATTTATCGAATCACATAGGACATTTCTCTTCTTTTAATAGAAGTGGTAGATTCTTTATTGATCATACATTATCTCGCATATACAACTTATTATACCCAAGCATACCCTTTGATATACCCTAAGGGTCTTAAGGAATAAGTCAAAGTATAACTCATCATACACAAGATACTATGATGATCTTAAGTCCAAGGATCACTTGTATTACTATCACTACTGAGAATTCCTATCGACAGCAAGTAAAACTCCATTAGGTATTCCTTAGCGAGCCACATTCAAAGTGAACTTATTCTCTAATAAGTACCTACATACTTGCTTTAATGTCTCCACACAAATGATCATGAGATCAATCATCCTCATCCAATGCAAGCAAGAACGTATGTACCAATCTATCCGGATTTACTAATCCCCAATTTAGTAATCCAACGATTGGGAACTATTTTAGTTTTAAGCTTTCTAAGAATTTAGATCTCATTAGAATGATCATCATCATTATTCTAAAAGCATTGCTTAAAACTATGGGTTTATCACATATTATAAAACAGCATCATGTAGATAATTTAAAGCCTTTAATAAATTAATACTTTTTATTAATAAATGAATAAGATTGTTACAAAGTATATGCTTTATCATCAAACATGATTGGCTTGTGTGCATATTACTTTCAGTTAATCAATGAAAAACTTAGCCTTGGGAGACTTTGGAGCCAAATTTCAGAATAATTAATGAATTTGAAAAATTATGAAATCAAGGGGGTTTTGTAGAGCATGTTACAATCTTTCCATAGCCTCAAAAATGGACTAATTGTGACTTAAAATGAAGAAGTTATGAAGATTTGAAGTATGTGCGACAAAAGTTGCAAAATCTAAAAAATTGGAGTTAAGTGTCAAGGGTTGAGCGCCTAGGCGCTACGCTCGGCGCTTAGACTCTGTTCTTGGGCGCCTAGGCGCTTTCCCAAGGCCAAATTTGGGCGCCTAGGCACTGGTCAAGTGTTAAGCCAAAATCTTTCCGGATGTCCTTTAGTAAATTTGGCATAACTTTTTCATACGAACTCCGATTGAGATTATTCAGGATGATTCAGAAAGATAACGAGTAGACCTAAAACTTTAATTCTTTATGTTTTTAGATTTGAGGTCAGGATCAATGCCTTAAATGGCTATTTTATGGACTGATATGCATTCAAAGGCAATCAGAGGACGTCGGGCATGCACGTATGCAACGTGTAATATTTTCGACAACAAAGGATTTTGTTCTAAGTTGTAAAACATGAACATTATTAAATATAATGATATTATGCGATAAATAAAGACAACTTAAATGAATTATTAGTTGGTGTATATGTTATTCGAGATAATTAAGATTTGATGTTGATCCTTACTTTTAATAGAATTTAAATTGTTTATAAGTAAGGTATTGATTTGATTCTTACGTAAGAAGTCACTTGGTATTTATTTCAATAATTACCACAGTAGTTATTACACACTGACTCATACTATTTGATATGATATAATTAAACTAGTTGGCAGTATTGAGAGTCTATGTTAATAATTGTGAATAATGGTTCAACTATTGAAAAGGGTGTTGATTAAAGATAAGTATGATATACATATGTTTGTTCAATTATTTTGTTTTTGCAAAAGTAAGTTTGGCAGGACTTTCCGACAGTCTACTTTTTCCTAAAGTAGTATGGACCACAACTTTATTATTGAGCAAATTTTGTTAAAACGCGTACAAGTTGATTTAATTTTCTCTGTGGGACCATAAATTCCACTACCGTTATTATATACCTCATTTGACTATTTTGTCAAAGCAGGTGTGCTAGTTGTTTACTTAATTTTTAGTTTAAATAGGTTTCTCGGTTGAGTAACTAAACACAGACGATCACTACACTAAGAATATAGAATTCTTTTACTTCAATATTGTGAGTATAATATTGTGAGTATTTCTATTGAGTGTAATATTACTCCAAGTGTAGATAAGGAATGCAAGCATTGTTTAAGATGATCAATTTCACAGAAAGCAGAATCAAGTCACATGCTAAGGTAAGGGATATCATTATTGTGGTAAGGGGTGTCATTTTTATGGTAAAGTGATATCATTTTCTTTCATACTTCATATTATGGTAAGATGTTATTATTCATTTCTTCAGCTTATCATTAAATGATGAAAGATCCTGAAAGGATTAGAATATCCTTAATAGTTTGTGTTTCAACTATTATTATGTTATCAATTTGGACTCTGGATAATTATGTTGAAAATTACTAAGATCTATGTTATCTTATGATGATTTATGTTTATTCATTATGTATATCATTGTCACCATTCTCAAGCTTATATTGTGTTTAAAGTCATCTATGGCCAGTAGTTCATAGATGGACTTGGTATGATTATGACAAGGGATTATTCGTTATAATCATGACCATAATGTTACAAACGATGTGGTAAAAGTCATCTTTGGCCCGTAGTGCATAGATGGACTTGGTATGATTATGACCAGGGATTATTCGGTATAATCATGACCGTAATTGAAAACACGAATATCCTTGGCCCGTAGTGCATGGATAATTCGTGGTCGTGATACTATTAAGCTGAGTCTCAACATTATTGGGTTTATTGTTGTATATCTTTAATTTGGCATGTAGTGCAAAGATGGACTATTGGTTATTGGTTTTATAGTTGTATATCTTTGGCCTGTACTGCAAAGATGGACTGTTGGTTATTGGTTTTACAGTTGTATATCTTTGGCCCGTAGTGCAAAGATGGACTGTTGGTTATTGGTTTTATAGTTATATATCTTTGGCCTATAGTGCAAAGATGGATTGTTGGTTATTGGTTTTACAGTTGTATATCTTTGGCCTATAGTGCAAAGATGGACTGTTGGTTATTGGTTTTACAGTTGTATATCTTTGGCATGTAGTGCAAATTTGGATTGTTGATTTACTTGATTATAAATATGAATTGTGATTTAATTATAATCTGTGGTGGTTCAAGTGAAGACAGGTGATGAGAGTTCTCTTTATCTTGGGTATAACCAATAACTATTAATGATTATTACAGGAATGAAATATTAACGATGGACTTTTAATCTAGAGGAGATAGTAGACATTATGTTCTACTTGACTTTTCTAATGGATTGTTGATTCCGCTACTATTATGGTTGGAAAATTTTATTTTCTACCATATGTTCTAAATATCTGAATTATTATTGATGAAGACTATTGATAATTTAATTATCTTAAGTCATGATATTCTTTACTGGGCTATTTGTGCTCACCCTTTTACTTCACCACTCCTTTCAGGTAATAAAAGTGTAGCTGGGACTAACAGAGAGAACATGGGTATAAAGTGGTGATACAAATTAGTAACAAGCCTAATCAAATTATGAAACGGTGTGGCATAATAATTGTACTGAGAACTTAAAATGTGTGTGACATGTTTTATACATCATTTGATATTTAATTTTGGTGAACAACAATAGGGTGAGGTGAATCAGAATATGAAAGCGTCAAAGGTGCACTCCATTAGAATGAGGAGAACAGAAATCTTCTCGTATTCCTTCGGGGACTTGATATAATTGCTGATGTACTTTATATGACATTGTAATAACTGTGAAAAATGGTTCAAAGATTGAAAGGGGTGTTGATTAAAGATAATTATGATATACATATGTTTGTTCAATTATTTTGTTTTAACAAAAGTAAGTTTGGCAGGACTTTCCATCACTCTACTTTTTCCTAAAGTAGTATGGACCACAACTTTATTATTGAACAAATTTTGTTAAAACATGTACAAGTTGATTTAATTTTCTCAATGAGACCATAAATTCCACTACCATTATTATATACCTCATTTGGTTATTTTGTCAAAGCGGGTGTGCTAGTTGTTTACTAAATTTTTAGTATAAATAGGTTGCTCGGTTGAGTAACTAAACACAGACGATCACTACACTAAAAATATAGAATTCTTTTACTTCAATATTGTGAGTATAATATTGTGAGTATTTCTATTGAGTGTAATATTACTCCAAGTGTAGATAAGGAATGCAAGCATTGTTTAAGATGATCAATTTCACAGAAAGCAGAATCAAGTCACATGCTAAGGTAAGGGATATCATTATTGTGGTAAGGGGTATCATTTTTATGGTAAATTGATATCATTTTCTTTCATACTTCATATTATGGTAGGATGTTATTATTCGTTTCTTCAACTTATCATTAAATGATGAAAGATCCTGAAAGGATTAGAATATCCTTAATAGTTTGTGCTTCATCTATTATTATGTTATCAATTTGGACTCTGGATAATTAAGTTGAAAATCACTAAGATCTATGTTATCTTATTATTATTATAATTTATGTTTATTCATTATATATATCATTGTCATCATTCTCAAGCTTATATTGTCTTGAAAGTCATCTATGGCCAGTAGTGCATAGATGGACTTGGTATGATTATGACCAGGGATTATTCGGTATAATCATGACCGTAATGTTACAAACGATGTGGTAAAAGTCATCTTTGGCCCGTTGTGCATAGATGGACTTGGTATGATTATGACCAGGGATTATTCGGTATAATTATGACCATAATTGAAAACACGAATATTTTGGCCCGTAGTGCATGGATAGTTCGTGGTCGTTATACTATTAAATTGAGTATCAGCATTATTGGGTTTATAGTTGTATATCTTTGGCCTGTAGTGCAAAGATGGACTGTTGGTTATTGGTTTTACAGTTGTATATCATTGGCCTGTAGTGCAAAGATGGACTGTTGGTTATTGTTTTTCTGATTGTATATCTTTGGCACAGTAGTGCAAAGATGGATCGTTGTTATTGGTTATTAGTTTCTGGTTGTATATCTTTGGCATGTAGTGCAAAGTTGGATTGTTGATTTACTTGATTATAAATATGAATTGTGATTTAATTATAATCTGTGGTGGTTCAGGTGAAGACATGTGATGAGAGTTCTTTTTGTCTTGGGTATAACCAAGAACTGTTGATGATTATTACATGAATGAAATATTAACGATGGAATTTTAATCTAGAGGAGATAGTAGACATTATGTTCTACTTGACTCTTCTAATGAATTGTTGATTCCGCTGCTATTATGGTTGGAAACTTTTATCTTCTACCATATGTTCTAAATATCTGAATTATTATTGATGAAGACTATTGATAATTTAATTATCTTAAGTCATGATATTCTTTACTTGGCTATTTGTACTCACCCTTTTACTTCACCACCCCTTTTAGGTAATAAAAGTGTAGCTGGGACTAGCAGAGAGAACATGGGTATAAAGTGGTGATACAAATTAGTCACAAGCCTAATCAAATTATGAAACGGTGTGGCATAATAATTGTACTGAGAACTTAAAATGTGTTTGACATGTTTTATACATCATTTGATATTTAATTTTGGTGAACAACAATAGGGTGAGGTGAATCAGAATATGGAAACGTCAAAGGTGCACTCCATTAGAACGAGGAGAACAGAAATTTTCTCGTGTTCTTTCGGGGACTTGTTATAATTGTTGTTGTACTTTATATGGCATTGTAATAATTTAAATATGAATATTGTCGAATTAATTATGTAACAATATTTGTATTGAAACTCACAGTATATGAGTCGTCGTATTTTGCACGACAGTTGTATAAATGGAGTTGTAAGTAGTATATTTTTTGGCGACCCAAGATGTGATGTATACCTATTTTGGGGGCGTCACATTTGGTATCAAAGCTTAGGGATATGATCCCTGGCTGAGATGTGAGACTAGAACTAGGAGGGAAGACACGGGTAAATCCTTCGCTAGTATGACCTACCTAAGTTTTATTGTTATTTAATTGGTTGTTCAGAATATAGGGATAATATGTGGTATGGTAATTAACCCTTATTTTTAAACTATATTCTAGAATGATATATGAAATACTGGAGATGAGCAATAGATGAACGATGAGACAGAGGAAGTATCCTGGGAGCTAGAATTTGAAATTCACATCTCTTCGAACTACCAGGTATGTAAATTTCGAGGGCGAAATTTCATAAGGTGGGGTGATTGTAAAACCCCGACTTTTATAAAATAAAAGTAATTTAATTTATGATTATTATTTTTAAAATTTAAAATTGTTAAATTGATAAATGGTCAAACGAATATTTAATCGGATAAATGAGCAAATAAAAAGGAAAAAATATTTTTTTTATTTAATAGCCATGTGGGGCGCCTGATTGGTTGGATAATTGAGGGGGGGAGAGAGAATTAATTGGGGAGACAAGGAAAAGATAAAGGAAGAAAAGAGGAGGAAGAGGGAGTAAGAAAGAAAAATAAAAGAAGGAAAAAGGATACTCCTACTCATTTTCCACCCACGGGAGTATTAGACAAGAGAGAGAGAGAGAGAGAGAGAGAGAGAGAGAGAGAAGAAGATGAAGATGAACCAAGATGAGGAAAACTTAAATAAGCATGAAGGATGAAGCAAACTATGAAGTAATGAAGGAAGAATAAGACCTCAAAAGGTAAAACCGAAATTTTCAACTCTTTAATTTTCCTAAGAGTTTGATTTGTTGAAAGTTGGGTTATAGGGGATCATGATGGATCCAAAGTAATAAGGAAGTATATGATAAAGATTTTATGTTTAATCCATGTCATAATTGAATTTAAGATCAAAAGGTTAGGCATATGTTTGAGGCTGAACAAAAGTTATGTTGAGGACTTAAATCAAACTTGTAAAAGTGTTGATAGTTGATTTATGTGTAAAATACGAGAAGGAGGATCTATAGATTAAGAATTTATGGAAATATTCCAATTTGAACGGACTAAAAATGATTTAAATTGAAGTTGTGTTGAAAGTTTTCATAAAACATGTTAATCAATGAAAAACTTAGCCTTGGGGGACTTTGGAGCCAAATTTCAGAATAATTAATGAATCTGAAAAATTATGAAATCATGGGGGTTTTGTAGAGCATGTTACAATCTTTCCATAGCCTCAAAATAGACTAATTCTGACTTAAAATGAAGAAGTTATGAAGATTTGAAGTATGTGCGTCAAAAATTGCAAAATCTGGAAAATTTGAGTTAAGTGTCAAGGGTCAAGCACCTAGGTGCTAGGCTCGGCACTTAGACTCAGTTCTTGGGCGCCTAGGCGCTTGCCCAAGGAAAAATTTGGGCGCCTAGGCGCTGGTCAAGTGATAAGCCAAAATCTGTCAAGATGTTCTTTAGTAAATTGGGTATAACGTTTTCATACGAACTCCGATTGAGGTGATTCAGGATGATTCGGAAAGATAACGAGTTGAAATAAAACTTTCATTCTTTATGTTCTTAGATTTGAGGTCGGTATCAATGCCTTAAATGGCTATTTTATGGACTGATGTGTATTCAAAGGCAATCAGAGGACGTCGGGCATGCACGTACGCAATGTGTAATGTTTTCGACGACAAAGGATGTTATTCTAAGTTGTAAAACATGAAAATTATTAAATATAAGATATTATGCGATAAATAAAGACAACTTAAATGAATTATTAGTTGGTGTATACGTTATTCGAGATAATTATGATTTGATGTTGATCCTTACTTTTAATAGAATTTAAATTGTTTATAAGTAAGGTATTGAATTGATTCTTACGTAAGAAGTCATTCAGTATTTATTTCAATAATTACCACAGTAGTTATTACACACCGACTCATATTATTTGATATGATATAATTAAACCAGTTGGCAGTATTGATAGTCTATGTTAATAATTGTGAATAATGGTTCAACTAATAAAAAGGGTGTTGATTAAAGATAAGTATGATATACATATGTTTGTTCAATTATTTTGTTTTTGCAAAAGTAAGTTTGGCAGGACTTTCCGACAGTCTACTTTTTCCTAAAGTAGTATGGACCACAACTTTATTATTGAGCAAATTTTGTTAAAACGTGTACAAGTTGATTTAATTTTCTATGTGGGGCCATAAATTCCACTACCATTATTATATATCTCATTTGGCTATTTTGTCAAAGCAGGTGTGCTAGTTGTTTACTTAATTTTTAGTATAAATAGGTTTCTCGGTTGAGTAACTAAACACAGACGATCACTACACTAAGAATATAGAATTCTTTTACTTCAATATTGTGAGTATAATATTGTGAGTATTTCTATTGAGTGTAATATTACTCCAAATGTAGATAAGGAACGCAAGCATTGTTTAAGATGATCAATTTCACAGAAAACAGAATCAAGTCACATGCTAAGGTAAGGGATATCATTATTGTGGTAAGGGGTGTCATTTTTATGGTAAAGTGATATCATTTTCTTTCATACTTCATATTATGGTAAGATGTTATTATTCATTTCTTCAGCTTATCATTAAATGATGAAAGATCCTGAAAGGATTAGAATATCCTTAATAGTTTGTGTTTCAACTATTATTATGTTATCAATTTGGACTCTGGATAATTATGTTGAAAATTACTAAGATCTATGTTATTTTATTATTATGATGATTTATGTTTATTCATTATGTATATCATTGTCACCATTCTCAAGCTTATATTGTGTTTAAAGTCATCTATGGCCAGTAGTTCATAGATGGACTTGGTATGATTATGACCATGGATTATTCGTTATAATCATGACCATAATGTTACAAACGATGTGGTAAAAGTCATCTTTGGCCCGTAGTGCAAAGATGGACTTGGTATGATTATGACCAGAGATTATTCGGTATAATCATGACCGTAATTGAAAACACGAATATCCTTGGCCCGTAGTGCATGGATAATTCGTGGTCGTGATACTATTAAGTCGAGTCTCAACATTATTGGGTTTATAGTTGTATATCTTTAATTTGGCATGTAGTGCAAAGATGGACTATTGGTTATTGGTTTTATAGTTGTATATCTTTGGCGTGTACTGCAAAGATGGACTGTTGGTTATTGGTTTTACAGTTGTATATCTTTGGCCTGTAGTGCAAAGATGGACTGTTGGTTATTGGTTTTATAGTTATATATCTTTGGCCTATAGTGCAAAGATGGATTGTTGGTTATTGGTTTTACAGTTGTATATCTTTGACCTATAGTGCAAAGATGGACTGTTGGTTATTGGTTTTACAGTTGTATATCTTTGGCATGTAGTGCAAATTTGAATTGTTGATTTACTTGATTATAAATATGAATTGTGATTTAATATAATCTGTGGTGGTTCAAGTGAAGACAGGTGATGAGAGTTCTCTTTATCTTGGGTATAACCAATAACTATTGATGATTATTACAGGAATGAAATATTAACGATGGACTTTTAATCTAGAGGAGATAGTAGACATTATGTTCTACTTGACTCTTCTAATGGATTGTTGATTCCGCTACTATTATGGTTGGAAAATTTTATTTTCTACCATACGTTCTAAATATTTGAATTATTATTGATGAAGACTATTGATAATTTAATTATCTTAAGTCATGATATTCTTTACTGGGCTATTTGTGCTCACCCTTTTACTTCACCACCCCTTTCAGGTAATAAAAGTGTAGTTGGGACTAACAGAGAGAACATGGGTATAAAGTGGTGATACAAATTAGTAACAAGCCTAATCAAATTATGAAACGGTGTGGCATAATAATTGTACTGAGAACTTAAAATGTGTGTGACATGTTTTATACATCATTTGATATTTAATTTTGGTGAACAACAATAGGGTGAGATGAATCAGAATATGGAAGCGTCAAAGGTGTACTCCATTAGAATGAGGAAAACATAAATCTTCTCGTATTCCTTCGGGGACTTGATATAATTGCTGATGTACTTTATATGGCATTGTAATAATTTAAATATAAATATTGTCATATTATATACGTAACAATATTTGTATTGAAACTCACAGTACATGAGTCGTCGTAATTTGCACGACAGTTGTATAAATGGAGTTGTAAGTAATGTATTTTCTAGCGACCCAAGATGTGTGATGTATACCTATTTTGGGGGCGTCACAGCATAATAGTTTGGTTAGAAATATAAAAGCTAACAACCTTACGAAAATAATCAATTTTAGCATGAGTAGTTAACCAATAAATTCCTAAAATCACATCGAATGCAAGTATTTTCAAGGAGATAAGATCGACAGATAACGTGCGGTTACCGATTTGAATCAAACAAGACTTATAAACAGTGGATGTAATTAAGGTTTCTCCTAACGGAGTTTTAACAGATAAGTCAAATTCTAATTTCTTCGGAGTTAAATTTAAACGTTGAGCGCAAGTAGGAGAAATAAAAGAATGGGTAGAACCGATATCAAATAAGGTATAGACTTCGCAAGAATTTATGATTAGCTTACTTGTGATAACCTCATTTGGCTTCCTCGCTTTTTGGGAGGTTATGACAAACATTCTCCCTTGAACTACCGATTTTGTCTTGTCTGGGACGGCCTTTGGTGCCTCCATCCCAGCTGGACTTGACTTCGATGCACGACAAAATTGGGCTAGGTGACCTTCTCTTCCACAATTGTAACACGCTTTGGACTGCATCGTGCAGTTTGGACTGATGTGTTCCTCCCCTCCGCATTTGAAGCATACGATCGGTGGTCGTTCTCCTTCTTTAAAAATGGGTGCTGGTGCTGTTGTCTTTCCATCATTGTTGAACCTTCTCTTCTTGAAATTTCCACTTCTATTGTCTTGGCCATGATTACCACCGAAGTGGTTACCATTTCTGGCATGTTGATTCCCTCCATGTTTTTTGTCACCGCTTCGATGAATGCTACCACTAGTATTATCATTTTGCCTGCTGCTCTCTCTTGGTTGGGTTGACTCATTATCGCGCTCTAATAACTGAGCCCTATTCACAACATCTAAATACAAGCAAAGTTTGTGAAAAATGAGGTATTGATGTATCTCGAGTTTTAAACCTCTTACAAACATCTGCGTTATATGCTCCTCATTATCTACCAAATGGGATGCAACCCGGGATACCTCCGTAAATTTAGCCTCGTACTGTGATACGGTCATATTGGTTTGCTTTAGCTTAATGAATTCAACCTCTTTCATGTGACGAATACTTTTGGGAAAGTACTTGTCGTTGAACAATTCTTGGAACTTCTCCCAAGAAATCTTGAGTGCGCAGGCTGGGTACATTTTACAGATTCCCATAAGTAATCTTCCTCTTCACGCAACATAAAGGTGGCGAAGGGAACCTTTTGCTCCTCTGAGCATTCCAAGACATCAAATATCTTGGTGATCTGCTTTATCCATGTCTCTGCCTTAAGTGGTTCTGGCTTTTCCAAAAACTTCGGCGGTCCCAGCTCCTTAAACTGCTTAGCGATGACCAGCCGTGAGTTGCCAGTGTTTACACCTGCATTTTGAACAGGAGTCTCTCTTTCGTTTTATTTTGCATAAATTCTAAAAAGTTCCTAAACATACCATCATTCGTCATTTGGTCAGTGTTGTTGTTTACACGAGGATTATTGCCTTCCTAATGCACATTATCCTGGTTATTGATCGTCAGTGAATCAACGATCTCATGTGCTTCATTGCTTATCTCAACATTTTTAGATGTCATTCTCAAACACTGTCATAAAAAAGGGTTAATTGACATGCCATATATTATCCCTATACTCTAACCGACCAATTAAAAAACAAATAAACTTAGGTAGGTCATACTAGCGAAGGATTAACCCTTCTATCCCCTCCTAGTTCTAGTCTCACATCTCAGCCAGGGATCATATCCCTAAGCATTGATACCAACTGTGATGCCCCCAAAATAGGTATACATCACCCATTCTGAGTCGCCAAATACATGGTACAGAAATCAAATACAAACTTCTTTTATACAATATGACAAAAGTGTAGCTGAGAGTTTTAACACTGATATTATCTTCTAGATAGTATCCAAACTCAAATGGAGTCCTCATTACATTTATTATCACAATATTTCATAGAATAGTGAGGACTACTATATCCACCATCTCGGACCATCACTTCGTTCTCCGACTAGTCCCAGCCATGTTCTCATTTCCTGAAGAGAACAATGAAAGCAAAAGGGTGAGCTCAACTATCCCAGTAAGAAATATTATGACTAAGATATTGCAAAATAAATTGTCGTTAGCCTTCAACAGTGTTAAACTAATAATACACAACAAGTTTAACTGCAGTGGAACAAGCAATCCATTAGAAGAGTAAAGTAGAGCATGATATCTACTATCTTCTATGATTTAAAAACTTTATCATCAACTTTGTTGCTGATACTCGGCTCAATAAATAATCCACATCACTAAATTATCCATGCACTACGGGCCAAGGATATTCATTAGTATCATGTCCACAAATTATCCATGCACTACGGGCCAAGGATATTCGTGTAATCACCAATGGTCATGATCATACCAACAACTGTCCATCAATGCATTACAGGTCATAATTATACCGAATGATCCCTGGTCATAATCATACCAATCAACAGTCCATCTATGCACTACGGCTAAAGATGACTTTCATCACAATATAAGCATGAGGATGATGATAATGATATAAGAATTCAGTTAAAAGAAAGCAAAGGATAAATTTTTAAAGATTTATAATTTTATTTATCCAGAATTCAATAATGTCCAAATTGTCAACATGATACTGCTTTGTGGAGTAAAATTCAAGAATAATATTGTATTAAAAATGATTTGGACAGAGAAGAAATCAATTTTTGTCATGAATAGTACCCCGGGTGTATAGTACCCGAGTGAAAGTATCCCGAGAATAGTACTTGTGACTCCCCCAAAATAGGTATACATCACCTATTCTGAGTCGCCAAATACATGGTACAGAATACAAATACATTCTTTAATATACAACAAGAGAGCTGTGAGTTTTAATACAAATACTCTCTTTAAGACAATATCCACGCTCAGAATAAGTCCTCATTACATTTATTGTCACACTATTTAACAGAATAGTAAGCACTACTAATACTATCATCTGGTCCATCACTCTGTTCTCTGACTCATCCCAGCTATATTCTCATTTCCTGAAGAGAACAGTGAAAGAAAAGGTGAGCTTAACTAGCCCAGTAAGAGATATTATGACTAAGATAATGCAGAATAAATTATCATTAGTCTACAACAATGTTAAACTGATAAAATACAATAGACATCAAGTTTAACTGCAGCGGGACAAGCAATCCATTAAAAGAGTCAAGTAGAGAATAAAATCTACTATCTTTTATGATTTAAATCACTTTTATCGCTGAGACTTAGCTTAATAAATAATCCACATCATCGAATATCCCCTACACTACGGCCAAGGATATTCTTTAGTATCACGACCACAAATTATCCATGCACTACGGGCCAAGGACATTCATGTATTCATCAATGGTCATGATCATGCCAACAACTTTCCATCAATGCACTACGGGCCAATGAGGACTTTTATCACATCATTTGTAACATTACGGTCATGATTATTATAAAAGAATAATCCTGGTCATAATCATACCAAGTCCATCTATGCACTACAGGCCACAGATGACTTTCAAAAATATAAACATGAGGATGATGACAATGATTTAAGAATTCAATAAAACAAGTTCACGAATTAATTTATCCATGAACTAATAACGTCCAAATTGTCAACATGATACTTCTTGGTAGAGTAAAATTCAAGAATGCTCAGAAGAATATTTCCATGAAAAGATACTGGATGAAGCGCAAATATCAAGGATATTCCACTAATTTCATGGAGTATAGAAGTCAAAACTTTAACCAACTGAGTATAATAAGGAATAGAATAACAAAAGAAATCACCAAGCATCACGGTAGACCCTTTTGGTAGGTTATTCAGCAGAATAATAAAGAGAGGAAACGGTGTCCGTAAAAAAACGCATGCAGACAAGATATTCAATGAGAATAATAAAAAGCGGAACCGGTCCGACGTAAAAGCGTCATACAAGATATTCCAATAGAATAATAAAAAGCGGAACCAGTCCGGCATAAAAGCGCATGCATGTATGAGGATATTCCAACATAATAATAAAGACGAAACCAGGTCATGCGTAAAGCACAGACAGGATGTTCCAACGGAATGGTAAAGAATAAAATAACAGAAGAATTTCACCATGTATGCGGTACTTCGCATAGACAGGTTATTCCAACATAATAATAAAGAATAGAATAATAGAAGTTCTCTTCATGAATACAAAAGAAATAATACCCCTTACCTCAGAAGAAACTGGATACTGGAATAGTGAGGTAGCAGACTTCTCTTCTTCT
Source organism: Panax quinquefolius (assembly GCA_020205615.1). Taxonomy (NCBI): domain Eukaryota; kingdom Viridiplantae; phylum Streptophyta; class Magnoliopsida; order Apiales; family Araliaceae; genus Panax; species Panax quinquefolius. The sequence goes on from CM035152.1 coordinate 116,994,089, forward strand.
ATAGATTTTCTCTCTACAATTTCTCTCTATAATAATTGCTCTATAGCTTTAGTGAATTGGTGAGAAATGAAGGAAGAATGAGCTTCTATTTATAGAAAAATATAGTTTCAATAATTACGTTTTGGGGCTCGAAAAATTACGAGACAATACCTTGACTTTTCCTTTATTTTTAATTTAGTCATGCAAGTATTATCAAACTTGCACCACCTCCCCTAATAGTAAATAATGTGATTCAATAGTAAATTATGTGAATCAATAGTTCTGAACATGTGAAAATACGAATTACGGTATAGTACCCCCATCATACCTCCATTTTAACTTAGTCGATGCAAGTATTATCAATCTTGCACCAACTCCCCTAATAGTAACAAGAATGTGAAACAATAGTATACACATGTGAACAAATAGTTATAATCATGTGAAATAATAGCAAGCAATTTCTCATTTATCCGGTTAAATATCCGATTGGTTAATATAACCTACATACATCAATTATTATCGAAATAAATATCGATTTTCACTAACACAAATAATTTTAACACAATGAAACTATTTTTATCAACAATATAAATTTTGAAATTTTGAAGTTTGACTTTTCCCAAAAAAGTCAACTGTTGACTTTTTGAACAAAAAGTTAATCCCGGAAAATTTTGTGTTTATAGACTATTTTTACTAATTTCATCGCTCCGGACTCAAATATCACGTTCGCGTCTCCAAATTCAACTCCAAACACAACTTCAATTTTAATAACATTCATCATTAATATTATAACTCACAATATTTATCAACCAGGTCGTTCCAAGGAAAGAGGGGGCTTTCCAATAAGGATTTCTCCCTATTGGCGCGCAATTAGATGACCAAACCTCTCCTTGACAGAATTTCTAGACATTATAAATATTGCAATTTAATAATATGAATAACTTTGTCATCTCAACTATTGATTTAATAAAATAACATATTATACAGATGATACTATGACAATAATCGAATAAATATTATGAGAGATATGATGCAGAAATTACTGTAGCAATAATTGAGTATAACTGGGTGACTTCTCACGTAAGCATCAATAATTAATACCGTGTGCTACTATGCAACCACGCGTATTACTGTACTTTTACTACCGAATAGTTCAATAGTATTAACGGTAAAACATCCGCCGTTATTTTTATAAATATATTTTTGTCATTTTCTCAATTCGACAATAATTCTGTTGTGGGGTCCACCAATGATTGCGCCATTGTACGAATATTCCCTGCTAAAACGAATATTCTCCGACCAATCGAATATAATATAACAACTTGCATACTTTGCAGAATTTATAAATACTACCCACAACTATAACATTATAACAAATTCATTCCATAATATTCAAAAATGATAATTATAGAAAAATCATCTTTATTCATAAAAGTTGGGGTCTTACAACCTCCCCTTCTTATAAAATTTCGCCCTCAAAATTAGGGTACGTACCTAGTATGTCGAATAGGTGAGGATATCTTGACTTCATCTCAGATTTTAACTCCCAAGTCATTTCTTCCTCGTCGTGGTTTCTCCATAAAACTTTGACTTGAGGTATAACCTTGGAGCGTAGAATATGATCCTTCTTATCCAAGATTTTAACATGTAACTCTTCATACGTTAAATCTTCTTCTATCATGTCCGGTTCTAATTCAATAATGTGGTTTGGGTCTTCCACATATTTACGTAACATGGATATATGAAAAATGTTATGAACACGAGACATACTTGGCGGTAAAGCGAGTCTATACGCCATAGTTCCTACTCGATCGAGGATTAAAAATGGGTCAATGAATCGAAGATTGAGCTTTCCTCTCTTTCCAAATCTCGTAACTCCTTTCCATAGAGCAACACGTAACAACACATGATCTCCAATATCGAATTCCACGTCCTTTCAATGAAGATCAGCATAACTCTTTTGTCGATCTTTTGAGGTTTTTATACATTGTCGGATTGTTTGAATCTTTCCGTAGTCATACATACCAAATCCGGTCCCAACAACGTTGCTTCACCCACCTCATCCCAACATACTGGAGAACGACACTTTCTTCCATACAACGCCTCGAATGGAGCCATGCCAATACTTGCTTGATAACTGTTGTTGTAGGAAAACTCCACCAATGGTAAGAACTTGTCCCAACTTCCCTTGAAGTCAAGGACACAGAGTCTTAATAAATCTTCAAGAGTTTGAATAGTCCTCTCTAATTTTCCGTCCGTCTGAGGATGATATGCCGAACTAAATCGTAAATCTGTGCCCATAGCTTTTTACAAACTAACCCAAAATCTTGAAGTGAATCTTGGGTCTCGATCAGAAACTATGGATACTGGCATACCATGCAATCTTACAATCTCGTTTATATACATACTAGCAAGACGTTCAAGTGTATAAGTTTCTTGTATCGGTAAGAAATAAGCAGACTTGGTCAATCTATCAACAATGACCCAAATCGCATCTATGCCTTGAGAAACCTTGGAAAGACCAGTAACGAAATCCATGGTAATGTGCTCCCACTTCCATTCTGGAATTTCAAGTGGTTGTAATGGACCTTTTGGCACTTGATGCTCTGCCTTGACTCGTTGACAAGTTAGACACCTTGAGATAAACCCCACTATCTCTCTCTTCATATTGCTCCACCAAAATGAATGTCGAAGATCACGATACATTTTGGTACTCCCAGAATGGATTGCAAATGGTGTGTTGTGTGCCTCCATCATGATTTTATACTTTAACTCAGGGTCGTTAGGAACACAAAGTCTGGAGTTGACTCGAAGTATTCCTTCTTCATCGATTCTTGCTTCCGGTATAGCACCTTCTTGACTTTCTTTCTCATACGCATCAGCTCCAGGTCTGTAGCTTGAGCAGCTTTAACCTTATCGATTAAATTCGGTTCTATTCGTATATTCACCATCATCACGTGGGTCCCTGAAGTCTTTATCTCTATCTCCATCCTTTGCAAGTCATACAAAATGGGCCTTTGCGTTGATAATATCGCACTCGTACCCGCATATGATCTTCTACTTAATGCGTTAGCTACAACGTTCGCTTTTCCAGGATG